>MJUT01032293.1:172650-184192 GCA_002080005.1 Gigantidas platifrons
TTTTTTTGATTATGTTGGTTTATATCTATGTTTTTATTAACTAAAGGTGGTACCATACACTTAAGGTAAAATTTGTTCTGCTCATTTAATTTTCTTATTTTGTTTGGCAGTGTGTTTGAATTTATCCACTGTAATAAATATCAAAATTTTAACAAATTCCATCCAACAGACTCAGAGCTATAAATTCACTAGCCACATAGCAGCTTTTCTCTCTGTGGTTTTGATCACCGAGATGCTTGAAATCTGCATACAAACATCATATAATCAAAACGTTCAACTGATTTTAAAGAGTTATCTCCCTGTAGTGTTAGGTACCACCTTAAATGATTGTTTTATCTAGAGAAACTGTGAGTAAAATGTAAACGGACTACGAACGACAGCAGACCAGTCGGACTCAAAATGATGCTAAAAACTGGAATAAGCTTTGAGCAAGGGAGATAATAGGTAGAAAATACGTTTTCGTGTTTTATTGGCTCACCTTGCTTTTATGTGAAGGTCGCATATATTTTTTCTGTATGTTTTTTTTTCAGTCTTTTCCTTAGTCTAGAGATGTTTACCAGTTTGTATTTTAAATCTGATAGTTTAGTCATAAAAATACACAAGCAAATATCTGTTTTGGCGTGGTCGTCAGTATATGGTTGTTGGATTTATAACTGCCTATGCAATCAGTACCTATCACCACTAATGTTGCGAGTTCGAATCCAGTTCAGGCGATACAACATTATGTGATAAAGTTTGTCAGTGACTTGCGACAGGTCGGTGGTTTTCTCTGGTTTCCTCCACCAACAAAACTGAACGCCACGATATATCTGAAATATTGTTGAAATAAACAACCGTTCAATTAAATGAGTGGCATGATCAAACTTATTTAATTGAAATCGTCGGATTACAGATTATATTAAATGTATTTTAAGCAACTATTAAAATTGTAAAAGTAATGCAAGAAATAGTTTTAAAGACGTCTGAGCATTAAATGTTATGCAATATGTGTAAAACGCACACATTTAACATATTAAGTGAAATATATATAGGCAATAAAATATCATGACAATTGTTTATTCTTAATACATGATATTGTTATATAATTATTATGTAGTAAATTTGAAACCCTATGTTACGTCAATTCCCAATATAAATCACAATGCCTATGTACAGGATAGTAAACTAAGTATTGCGTCAAGTAACACAGACAGGGATAAGGATTTGCAACAATTGAACTTAAATACTCCCTCATAATCTAATTTGGACGCCATTACTAATTTGTTTGTCAAAACTTATGGTTGTTGCAGTCTTAGTACATATTGGGTTGGTTGTGTATCAGCGATAGCAAGACCATGTTAAATTGAAAGCATATTATGAGTAAGAACTGACAGTTACATGGATATAATTTATGATTTTGAAGTTCAATTATTTTGTCAACATTGTACAATATGTCCTTTTCGCTTGTTTTATCGAATGTTCTCTAGACCGGGTCTCATATTCCAGCTATTATAATATTGTTCTAAGAGCCAAACCTCTCAAGGTATTGAACTACATTGCTATGATATATTGTTCTTGGGTACAATGGTCTTATACCCAAGTCTTATTTCATATCGATGTTAAATATACTATAACTAGATAGCAAGATATAACTACATGTTTGTATCTAAAGTACTTGCAGACATGTTTCCGAAGAGAAAAAGACAGGGAAACGTGTTAGGAAAAGTTCCAAATATGCAGAAAGAGATGGAAGTGGTCTCATTACTATTATTTCGTTCATCCGAGTTGTATCTCTTGTTCTCAAAATATACAATTATGTTCTGATTGTTCCTCTATACAAATATGTCTCATTGAGGCAGCCATCGTCTTCCTAGATATTACTCAACTAGATATTTGTGTTGTCCAGCTTCGATTTGGGTTAGACGTTTGTGTTGTCCAGCTTCCATTTGGGCTAGACATTTGTATTGTCAAGCTTTCATTTGGTATAGACGTTTGTGCTGTTCAGCTTTCGCTTGAACTAGACGTTTGTGTTGTCCAGCTTTCACTTAGGCTATACGTTTGTGTTGTCTACCTTTAATTTGAAATTGAAGTTTTTATTTTCCAGTTTTTATTTGGATACTCTGGATCGTCTTATGGTGATATAAAATACAATTCCTCATTCATACACGATGTCATATACACTATTAATAATGTTACTATGACATTATCATATTGTTCAGAAATTATTAATCTCAATAGAAACCTCTACAAAAAAAAATAATAATAATGCAATAATAACAAAAATCGATTTGTACACCTAACATACATGTGTATATTTCTAGGAAAAATAATAGTTTCAGAGAAACGTTTTATTATTTAGAAATGTATTTGATAGATCAATACCACCACATGAATATCATAGATCCATATTAATTTACATACAATACATATTTGAGTGATTTATAAAATATACTAGTGTTACCTATATATTGAATGAAATTTAATTTTGTGTTATCATAAATATGTTGGACAGTATATTTTATTTATTCAAACGCAAAAAATGACCTTTGATTGTTTTCATGTCAAGGCTTCAATATTATGTTGATTTCTAAAAATTAATGGTATGTGAAATATCTAGTATCTGTATTTAGCTTTTTTCAACCTTTTGATGTGGAGGGGTTATGGGTATGGTGTTTAATGCCATTTTCAACTATATTTCAGTTATATGGTGGTTGTCAGTTTTATTAGGAGAGAAAACCAGAGAACCAGGAGAAAACCACTAACCAGCCGCAAGTCACTGAAAAACACTATGAACACAGCAACACAGCATATAAACCTTTAAAGTTGAGCAACAAAGCCGCCCATCCCCCATAAAAAGAGGAAATTCAGTTCAGGTTTATGTACATAGCCATTTTAGAAATTAATATTTCGTAACGATCAACCAGTTAGGATCTGTCCTTTGACGTTTTGTACATTTACAATTTTACATATTAAACGACCTCATTTAAATATCTATCAAAAATTGTGTTCACCTTAAATTAATAATAAAATCAATTATATGAAATTATTTGGAATGTTGTCATGACTAAGGACATGAAGACACTGACAAACGTTGTCAAGTACGAATTAATATTTTGAAAACAATTTTCAATGTTTGTATCATGTCTTATTTATGTTATTTTTGGTTGTCTGCCCATAGTGGTGTCGAACACATATTGTGTTGTGTTTTTGTTTTTCTATTTTGTTTTTTTTTATCTACCCTATGTTGCCAGTTTCTCTGGATTGTCCATTTTATATTGCCCCTTCGGTATTCTCTAACGTTTATCTAAGCTTAAATTTGTTTATTGTCAGAAAATTTTGAAGATACCAAAAGGGCATTCAGAAGCAGCAAATCGAAGGACCGACAACACATAGCCATAATAAGCAAAAGGAGATTCGGCAACACCAAACTTCACAAAAACTGCAGATGAACCCAGGTGCTCCGAAAGTGTAGTTAGCTCCTGTACCACGAGTGGCACCCGTTGTGTTACTCTTAAACGACATGAACATCATAAGATATGTAAAATAACTGTGGCGATTCCTATGAAAGTATTTCCAGTTTGCTGAAACTGATGCAAGTGGAAGCGATACATCTTGTCAATATCTAAATGTTATAAGTGATAAACATAATGATACTATTCATTGATAGCTTGATTGTTAAATGGAATTAGAGGTCCCTTTATTTTTAACATTTTAATGATGGCTAATATTGTCAACTATTGCTCTACACTGGAGATCAAAACATAAACATAATCATTTGTATTACTTTATTATTACAGGTAAACAAACATGTTATAGCGGATGGAAGGCAGAATATACAGGCTTTCTTATGACTTCGCACATCAGTGAAAACAACAACAAAAATGATGCCTGTGTGGACAAGAACGCTGAATCAATAGATAGTGACACATCTAATAAAGATGGGGCTGTGTTTTATGGAGTGAGGACCACATGTGGCTTGAGATGTCCTCCATACAAATATCATACAGCAATGATGTGTGTTGTATGTACAACACAAACGTGTTATTTATTCACAAATAAAAACATTAATTATTTTAAGTTTTATTTACTTTACTGTAAACGAATGTTTGTCAATGATCAGCCATTGCCTGGGAAATAATTTTGGTAATCCAGAGTAAACACGTTTTACTGATGTAATTCTGATCTAAGGGTAATAAAACTTTTGAATATGAGTTTTTACTCGTGGATAAAAAAAAACCACATTCAATGAATACATACTTTGGTGTGATTGGACAATTTGGAGAACGGATAGAAAATCGTACTCGAGAGTTTTACGACCGAATTCCTTGAATATCATTATTTCTTATTATTATACATTAGTTGTGTTTATGGTGTTTAACGCCAATTTCAACAATATTTCAGCTATATTGTGGCGGTCAGTTTTATTGTTGGAGGACATTGGAGCACCCGGAGGAAACCACCGACCTGCCGAAAGTCATTGACAAACTTGATCACATAATCTTGTTTCTCCTTAGTGGCATTCGGACTCACAACGTTAGTGGTGATCAGAACTTATTGCATATGTAGTTGTACATCTAACTAGCATACGTTTATGAACACGACGGCCCTTATCATACATTATATGAGTACCTGAGTCAAAGGATAAAGTATTGAACAACCAAGTTTAAACAAAAGTTAGTTGCTGACACATAGACAATAACAGTATATAGACGAATGTATTGAAAACAAAAGATCTAAAGCTTTTACTAGCACTACCAGAATAACTATATGTAATCAGGCCTTCTTGAATGTGAGCTTCTTCTGCGTTATCCATCGAAACAATACCCGAACCCAAGCGTGTCCTTAGAAACAGTTGTATTACTGGATCTACCAAATTATTGACATGCACAGTGGGCAAGACAGGGCTTCATAACCAGTAGCTATTCAAGGTTTGGTGTTAATCAGAGGGGGAATTTGCTAAAAAGATTAAATATCTGTTTTAGTACATGCAATCAATGTCTCTCTCTTCATGCAATAGCATTAAAACATTTGACATCTCTATCTTCCACACCAATATTCCCAATTGAAAGCTTAAAGACACAATTGCCATACGACCACGGTCACGACGGCCTCTATACAGATGTAAGCACAGCTACCAAACGCCCATCGTCAAAACGTCCTCTATACAGATGTAGACACAACTATCAAACGCCAACCGTCACGACGGCCTCTATGCAGATGTAAACACAACTAGCATACAATTGATTTGATTTAATTTTGTTGTGCTTAACACCACCTTCAACAATATTTCAGCTATATCATGGCGACCAGTTTTAGAGGAGGAGGAAGCCGGGGTGCCCAGAGAGAACCACCGACCATGGGCAATCAACTGGTAAACTTTATCACTTTCGGATGCGGGTCTAGTGCACCCTTTTTGTAATTTACAAAGCCTGGCGCGAACCCACGTCATATTGGTGATAGGCTTATATGAGTTGTTAGATCCAACGACCTAACTCATTGAGCCACCCGGTCCCTACTAGCATACGATCACGGTCACGACTGCCTCTATACAGATATAAACTCAACTACCATACGACTACGGTCACGGCGGTCTCTATACAGATGAAAGTACAACTCTCATACGCCCGTCGTCACGGCGTCATCTATGCAGATGTAAACACAACTATCAAACGCCCACCGTCACGACGGCCTCTATGCAAATGAAAACCCAATTATCAAACGCCCGCCGTAACGACGGCCACTGTGCAGATGCACAGACACGTATTGTACGCCAGCTGTAAGGACGGTATCTATACAGATGTATGCAAACCATTCATACGATCACGGTCAACAACGACCTCTATGCAGATATCAACACAACAATCAAACTCATGCCGTCTTGATGGCCTCTATGCAGACGTAAACACAACTATCAAACGCACACTTTCACGACGGTTTCTATACAGATGTAAACACAATTATCATACGATCAATGTCAAAGACTCCCTCTATGATAATTCAAACACAGCTATCATACAACCATCGTCACGACGGCCTCTATTCTGATGCAAACACAACAATCATACGACCGTCATTACAACGGCATCTTTACAGATCCAAACACAAATATAACACGCCCGCCATCACGACGGCCTCTATGCAGATGTAAACAAAACTATAATACGCCAGAGATCACGACGGCCACTATGCAGATGTAAATATTTAACACCCGCTGTCACGACGTCCTCTATACAGATGTAAACACAACTATAATACGCCAGCTGTCACGACGTCCTCTATACAGATGTAAACACAACTATCATACGCCAGCTGTCACGACGGCCGCCTTTATGCAGATTTAATCAAAACTATAAACCCCGGACATCACGATGGCCTCTATCCAGATGTAAGTATATCTAGCATACCATAAGGGTCAACGACCGCCACTATGCAGATGTAACCACAACTATCAAACGATCACTGTCATAAACTCCCTCCACGCTGATTTAAACACAACTATCATGCGATCGCCGTCGTGACGGCCCCTGTACAGAGGTAAATACAACTATCACACGATCACTGTCACGACGTCTTTTATTCAAATGTAAACAAAACTACCATACGACCACGGTCACGACGGCCTCTATAAAGATGTAAACAGAACTATCAAACGCATGCCGTTACGACGGCCTTTATGCAGATGTAAACACAACTATAAACCCCTGTCATCACGACGGCCTATATCCAGATGTAAGTATATCTAGCATACCATAACGGTCAACGACCGCCACTATGCAGATGTAAACACAATTATCAAACGATCACTGTCATAAACTCCCTCCATGCTGATTTAAGCACAACTATCATACGACCGTCGTCACGACGATCTATATACAGATTCAAACACATAAATCATACGATCACTGTCATAAACTACCTCCATGCTGATTTAAACACAACTATCATACGAACGTCGTCACGACGGCCTATATGCAGATGCAAGCACAAATAGCATACGATCATAGTAAACGACGGCGTCTATACACAGGTAAACACAACTATCATACGATCATTGTCAACAATTGTCTCTATGCAGATTTAAACACAACTATCAAAGGCCTACCATTACGACGGCCTCTAGACAGAGGTAAACACAACGACCTTACGATCATTGTCAAAACCTCCCTTTATGCTGATTTAAAGACAACCACCATAGGACCATCGTCACGACGGCCTCTATTCTGATGCAAACACAGCTATCATATGACCGTCGTCACGACGGCCTCTATACAGATGCAAACACAAACATCATGCAATCATGATCAACGACGATATCTATACCGATGTAAATATGACTTTCAAATTCCTGCCGTCACGACAGCCTCTATGCAAATGCAAAGACAAATATCATACGATCACGGTCAACGATGCCCTCTATACAGATGTAAACACAACTATCAAACGCATACCATCACGCCGGCCTCTATACAGAAGCACAAACAACTATCATACAATCATTGTCAAAAACTCCCTCTATTTTGAGGCAAACACAACTATCATACGATCACGGTCAACAACGATATCTATTCCAATGTAAAACATAACTACCAAACTCAAGCCGTCACGACGGCCTCTATGCATATCCAAACACAACTATCATACGCCAGATGTCACGAAGGCCCCTATAGAGATGTAAGCACAACTATTTTGTAACCGCCGTCGTGACGGCCTCTGAACAGATGTAAACATAACTTTTAAACGATCACGGACACGATCGCCTCTACAGTGATGTAAACACAACTATCAAACTCCCGCCATCACGACGACCTCTATGCAGATGTAAACACAACTAGCAAACAAGTGCCGCACGACGGCCTCTATGCAGATGTAAAGACACATATCAAGCGTCCTCTATATAGATGTAAATATAACTATCATACGGTCACGGTCAGGACGACCTATACCCACAACTATCATATGACCACTGTCACAACGTCCTCTACACAGATGTAAGTGCAACTATCATACGATCACTATCAACGATCAACAATCATACGATCACTGTCAAAAACTCCCTCCATTCTGACTTAAAACGACCGTCGTCACGACGGCCTCTATGCAGATGCAAACACATTTAGCATACGATCAAGGGTCAACGACGTCCTCTATACAGATGTAGATCACTATCACCAACGGCCTCTATGCAGATGTAGCCACGACTATAAATCGCCCGCCGTCACGACGGTCCCTATACAAATGTAAATACAATTATCATACGATCACTATCAAAAACTTCCTACGTGCTGAATTAAACACAACTACCGTACGAAAATCATCACGACGGCCTCATTCTGATCCAAACACAACACTCATACAATCACGGACAACGACGGCCTCTATACAGGTGTAAACACAACTATCATGCAACCGTCATAACGACAGTCTCTATGCAGATGCAAGCACAAATATCATACGATCACGGTCAACGACGGCCTCTATGCAGATATAAACACAACTATCATATGACCGTCGTCACGACTGTCTCTATGCAAATGGAAACACAACTGTTATACGACCGTGGTCAAGACGGCATCTATGTAGATGTAAACACAACTAGCATGCGACTGCCATCACGATGGCATCTCTATAGATGTAAACACAACTAGCAAACGATAACTGTCAACTTGGACTGAATCGACGAGCGCGGCCTGTACATGTTAATTGGTGCTTTTTGAAATTCAAGCGATGAGAGTCAATATTGATAGGTGATATCTACCACATGGACAATAATGACCAACACAGGTCACACTGTGTAAAATAATAATCACAGGTTACGTGATCCAGAAGAACCAATAAGAAACGCACATTAATCAATACGTATTAATGAGGTATAACGACATTATATATTAGCCAGTTCCTTATAGAAAATACGATATATGGTGACTTACTGCAGTTTTGTTATGAAACCACATATATCATAACATAAAGTCCACAGGTGATGATATAGAAATAAAGGTGTAACCCTTGTTATAAAGTATTTCTTGCTTAATATGACAATTATATACTATTTATTTATTAGTTCTACACGTATCCCTTTTCTGTTGTGTTTATTATTATTTTATCATAAACATTTTTATTATAGAACGTATTCTACGTAGCATTGATATTCAAACGATTAGATGTACATTTCTGCTAGCACATGGAAATATCACATTTATTCAATGTAGTAGGTGGATGTCTACTTGTCTCAGTAGATGATTTCAGTTATACATGTTTATCTACGATAATAATACATATTACTGAAATCTAACGAATCGTGCACGTACCGCTAATATCTCCCTTGGTCTACTCGAAATGGAGGGAAGATTACGAACGACATCTTACGATAAAAGAGATGATTTCAATTTTTCCATTGTAAACTTTTCATTTGTATGTAGTAACATTCCAGCAGAAATATTTGGTTACTTTGAAGTAATCACTTCCAAAGAATTACGGTCGCCATCATATGTTAGTCAACCCTAACGGAATATCTGAGTAACAAATGACAACGGATATGCTCCACTTGTCGTAAGCACTTTCCAGTCCATTCCTCATTCATGGCTCGTTACTGGCTTTGTTACTATTGTAGCACTAGTGGAGCAGGAACTTACCCTGAACACATGGGTTTCCCTCGGTTTTTAGTAGGGTTCGTGTTACTCGGTCTTTAGTTTTCTGTGTCCTTTTTCATTCAGTCATTGTGTTATATATCCTTCTTCGATGTTCAGTTTCTGATAACCTTTTTGTATCTTCAAACTCTTCATTGAGTAAGTTTGACAATTATTTTGTTTGTCAAAAGGATACAGTGTTATCATTATACGTATAATGCTAAAAAAATACGTTTTAATGAGAAAATTAGAGCACAACTTGCTGCGATCTAGTAAAGATATAGCTTACTTTTATTTTTAAAGGCTAAGAAAGTAATATAATCAATGTAATAGTTACAATTTTAACTAATTTTCTCCAGAAACGCAGTACCAATAGTTCTTAATATTTGAGGTCAACATTAGCAGTGTTCCGCAATATTATGAGCAATAATGCTTTCGGATATGCTTTATGTGATGTTATTTCTCCGCAGGAAAATGTTCCAGTAAACATATTGAAAATAGCTTGTTCATAGCTATACCCGTTTATATTTGTAAGGGTGATTATTATCCCTGTCATAATAGTAATCCCTCAAAAGGTCAACATCATGTGACAAAGTACAACTTTATTCTTACTTAAGGGTGTACTCCTGGGTAACCTAAAATTTTTCCCATAGTTCTTTTTTTTTTAATTTGCATCATTGAACAGTTATGTGTAAATACATTATCTGCGAAAGTTGCATGGCACATCCTAAATATTGGAATGTAGGGGGTATACTGGAAGCCAGATGGTAATACTGGTTTCTGAAGCTTCTAATAGATATACACATTTATTTCTGGTTGAAAGGGAATATTTTGGCTTTAATACACTTGGGAGTGTTATTGTTGAATAATTATGAAATATCTGGCAAATATGAATATCCTGTTTGGAGATAATCATGGCCAAAACAGTTGAACTTGTGAAAAAGGGGGGATGCCCTGGGATACCAACCTGGTATTAAAAATCGCATTAAAAAAATCCTGTCGATTAATTTCCACCAAAAAATGTTACAGTAAAGAATATACATATAGACATAATTGCAACAAATTCTACAAACTTTTACCCTCGGATTTTTTAAATATTTAAATTATGTTTTTCATGGATGGGACACAGACAAAATGAAATTGTGAAGGCAAGTTATTACACACTTATCCTTTGCTGTTTCTTTATTTATGAGATAAAACAAAAACTAGTTACCAATAGCAAATAGCTTTTGAATTCTTATATTTGACACAGTGGGTGAACAAATTACCAAATTACTGCATTTGTCTTTTTTATTTTTATTTTTTAGATCTGTTTGCTATGGGGAGGGATCGTTTGAGGGTGTCTTTACTTGATTAATTCATTACAAATAAAGCAATTGTACAATAATTTCATAATATGTAAGATTCTGGTTTATATTTAATATTTTTTATTTGACAAACACTTGAAATTAAATGAAAAAAAGTTTGTCACACAAAATATGTTACACTCCTGGAATTTTTTTTTACAACATATTTCGCTGGGATTTTTTTCTGGAAAGAGATATTTCAATGATATTTTGTGGATAAAAGCATATGATACTAATACTCTGTTATTAGCAGCAATAAGATATAAAAAGATAAGGAGCACAACTATGGAAAGTTAAAAGGAAAAGGAGTCATTTTTAATTATAATTGCCCTTATCCAATGTAAACAATCTGTGTTGCCAAGAAGCTTGGAATTGAGAGTGGATTTTAAAACGCACAGATGACCATATATTTGAGAGGACAATGAAAATAGACTTATCGCCCATACCCTAGGCCTACACCCTTAATATGGCATGCCGTAGGACTACATGCATCATCTGTGTATATGATTATTTTTATCTGACACTTTTCATAGAATGTATTATACATAACATTTGCTATGAAAATGTCGAACTTCCTTAGATTGATATTCCTGT
>MJUT01032298.1:26306-39197 GCA_002080005.1 Gigantidas platifrons
TATTGAAATTTTCATACATAACATACATTTATTATTCAAAATACGACCAACTCTGCGCTAAAGGACACCTTTTATGTACACACATCATTGCTTAGGAAATGCACACTCATTTCATATCCTGGGTTACCAAATCATCTAGTTGCAACATTTTATTCGATGGCACCTCTACATTACTAAATCATTAGTCATAGAGGTTCCATGTATTTCACACTATGAGTAAATATAGTTTCAATATTAAAATAGAGGACACATTTATAAAACAAAAAACTATTCTAAAAAGATCCATGAGTAAATAAACCCACGATGCTGTACTTTCTATGTAAATTTGACATATATTTAAAGCAGATGTGTAAATGGGTCATTCTTAATTCTGAATTAATAAATACCTGACTGACACATGCCTTTAATTTTTCAGAAATATGACACAAGAAATATCTCGAGATTTAATTCATAAGAAAAATATGTAACTTATCATTAGAGTTGGCAATTCACCAAAAGGAAGAAGAAGATTGAATTTTAAAAAACCTTTATTTTAAAAACATAATATCCCAGACAATTGATTACAATAGGTATTCAGAAATTCATTTAATATAAAATACAATATATCAAAATGATTACATTAACTATAGACAAGCTTTCTTTACAAATTTCGAAAATAAATATTATTGTTTAACTTTATCAGCCAAAATAAAACAATATAATATGACAATAATAACAAAGAATATAATGAAATGACTTTGTTCAAATGCTCAAAGGTCTTTTGAAACTTTATATCTTATCTAACTTTAAACTTACAAAGAAATTATAAAATTGACTTTGTCCAAATGATCAAAGTCGGTCGTAATTTTACATTAGCTCATCACGATTTACAGTATAACATAAAATAATATACATATATATATATGAATTTAAGTATTTACAATAAGAATGACACATACAATTGAACAAAGAATATCATTAAAACACTAAAAATCAATAAAAAAATCAATATCATTTACAAACCTTTAATACGGGTATTCAATTCTGTATGTTAGCGCGTACTCTGTTCCTGAATTCCACCAGTGGACATGTCTCTCCTCCGCCAGATCTCAGGTGCTGGAAAGTGACGTAGATTACCATCTTGGTCTGAGTGCATACCCACAGAAAGAGTCGTCTAAAGAAGAAGAAGAAGAAGAAGAAAAATCTTAAGAGCTAGAATTCTGCAGCTATTTACGTTATTCATTGAGGTTCGTTCGCAGTTGTTTACAGCTGATCATATCGCGGACAACTCGTTTGTTCAGATATTTCGAAGTGCAGTCAGTCATTGATTCTTTTCTAGCTTTCGACAAATTGGTTCGCTTGTTAATACATAAATCATATACTTTTTTGGGGGTTAACTTCTACTTTATGTTCGCTGTTAATCTTGGGTTGGCACATTTTGTAAGATTATATTGGTCCAAATAAGATTTTAGTGCTGTTGATGTTGCTTAATCTTCACTTTTACGTGTTGTCTCGATCGTTGTTTGTCTTCCCGTCTGTTTTCTTCTTCTTGGTATCATCAAACGTTTTGGTCACCTCGCAGAAACCTTAGGTAGATATGAGTGTAATTGTAAGAAGATTCTGCACCAATAAGGTAATCTTGTGTAATGGCTAGTATACTCACATCGAGCGAGTGCGCATGATCGTGATTTCGATTTCTGGTCGGGTAACACCAGAGGAGGTTATTCTGGTACTTAGCTTTTCCCCTTGGTATCACCCGTCATTATCATAAGGACTAAGAGCAATGAGTTGACTGGTGCTGAGTCAGGCTAATGTGTCAGAGTCGCGTCTACCAGAAGCTTGTCTCGGCATGTTGGTATAGAACGAAACAGGTATCATCATCATCATCATCATCATCATAACTATATATCTGAAACATTCTTTAGCTTGGAGTTAAAGAACAATGTCGATTGTTGTGAAATTAAGCACTGCTAAATAAATTTGGCTTGATATGCAGTAATACTAAAACAAAGTACAAGCTTTATCTTTCGTAGTATACATAGATGTATATAGGGTATGGTACCCTTCTTTTATTGACAGAGACATGAGTTATCCTTTTCTTATATTTAGGTGTTTCCTTTATTAGATATATTTCTACAATTCCTACATAGTGTAATTATTATTATAATTAAGGTTCTACTCCCTTGACCCAATAGACGTTTATATTATTTGACTTTTTTAGCTTTGAGCGTACCTGATAAAGGTTATTTTATAAACTCGTCGAGCGCATTAAATTACTATCACTGGGTCGACACCTCTGCTGGTGTAGTATTAGTCCCACATGCTATCATCCGTCCAACAGTCAGTGCTTCAAACGTGTAATCATTATTCAAACTAAGGTACCCTTTCAGTCATATGTGACCTTAGCCGATGTTGGCTATCCTGTTTAAACCCTTTGGTCTTCTTGTCTTCAAAGAGTCTTAGATTAATTGGCTTTCAAATAAGTTGTCCTTGAGCTTACCTGATGAAGGTTATTCAGAAACGCGTCGGAATAGAATTTCCCAGTCATCCATATGAGATGATTACTGTTGAAAACTCTTGTACAATAACAGTGGAGTCTAAGGCTGGCGTTCTGGTATGATTTATATGACGATCAAGGATCACCTTGTAACGAATCTGTTATAGTGTTGAAAGAAAACAACTGTAAATACAAAGTTACCGTTCGTCCAAAACATAAAGATAGGTTTGAATTGCATGTTAATGCAACTATTGATAAGTGTGACAGTAATACTCGACTTGTTACTTATATTATGGATTGTCTATCAGTAGAATCTGATTTCAAGGCATATCCAACGAACCGTGGATACTATGACCCCAAGCGAAATTACATTCAGAGGGGATTTCATACGGCCGACTTTGTTCAACCTTTTCACATGTGTAAGAATGGTGAATTCGAGTTAGAAGTGAAAACTACTGCTACTCCTGAAATAACGACAACCATGTTTGATGGTGACGGAACCGACCAAAACGATTACACTCTAGTAGAACAAACGGACGATACTATCTATGTAAGAGCACGTTTCCCAAAGAAAGGATATTATAAGCTGACAATAATCAGTAAGTTTTACTGATGCTTTGATTTTACTAATTTTCAACTCGAACGAATCAGAAACTACCTGAGCATTTCCATTCACATATACAACGACTAGGAAATACAAATGTCGATTACTCGAACCGTTAGTCAGATATATTGCCGCTAATTCAGAATTTCAATTTCAGTTCACGTCTACAGAGTTTAGCTTACGAATCTTCTTGTAAATAAGAAAGTTCATATAAAAGAAAATGAAGATGTTTGGAAAATTGTAACCGAAATCGGTTAATCTGGAAATTTAAATTTGTCGGGTAAACCTTCAGACGGAAGTTGATACTGGCGAGTTTATGGTTTTGTTATAAAGTCTTGAAATATATTTTAAGACATTTACCAATATATGTTACGGTCACCAATTGAAAGCTTGATTTTCATCTGCTCGTGTAAGCACTGGTTGTGTTCTCAAAATGTTCATATTCTACTAGATTCTGTTAGTAACTTGCGGCACGTAAGCTACGCTTTCTGCTCCAATAAAACAGGCCAGCAAGATAAAACTAAAGCTGAAATATTGTTGAATAAGGTTAATTACAAAATTACCGAACACGGAGCAATCTTCCAAATATTGTTGAAATTAGCGATACAATGGGTATAATAATGTATAAATATCATTGTCGTTCAAATATAAACTTTTAGAGAACATATTGTTTATGCGACACAAAGGAGATTTAACTTTGTATTTACATTTGAGGTCATTTAATAAAACAAAATACGTGATTCCTACTAACTAATTGATCTTAATCTGAACTTTGCACAATTGTGTTGTTAAGGAAGTCAAAAACAAATCAAACAGATTATAATTGCGTTACATGAAGATCATAATTTTGTAGGAGATTTCAGCTAACGAACCCAGGTGAGTTTTCGTTTAATCCTATCAACGAATTATATTAGGGACTAGCTATTTTCTTATCTGAGAGAAGAGAGGTGGGTTTGGTTTGGTGTAATGATGTTCAATACCACTTTCAACAATATGTCAGTTATATCATGGCGGTCAATTTTATTGGTGGAGGAAACCGGAGTGCCCGAAGAAAACCACAGACCTGCCGCAAGTCACTGACAAACTTTATAGCATAATGTTGTACACCTCGTCATGAGTGGGATTCGAATTCACAGCATTAGTGGTGATAGGCACCGATTGTACAGGTAGTTATAAATCTACCATGCGAATCACGACAACATATCCCCGATAAAAATATTATTGGTATAATATAGATATGTAGCTGTCATTTACTGTTGCACGAGTAGCATACCTCGGTTATATTAGACCAAATTGCATCAGCCTCGTTTGTGTTTTGTTGAGAGTTCGTATATTTATTTGACTTCCTTCTAATTTTACTTGTGTAATTTCTACTATTTTAAATTTGTGTAACCACATCGGTGCTGTAATGGTTAGAGTGCTCGTTTCGAGTGTGGTAGATCGTTTTTCGAGTCCCGATCAGTCAAACCAAAAACTTTTTGTTGCTTCTCGGTTAAGCACGCAGCTTAAATAGCAGATTGGTCGGAATCATGATAATGTGTCCGAGTGGGGCGACATGTCTATCCGCGGACTGTTGTTTCAGTGAGCTAGCACTATAAACAATCCAACTAAGCGCGTTCAATTAGTGCAAAGCGGACCCCCTCATCATCTCTATGAAAATTCGCTTGTTCTCGTCATGATATAACTAGACAATTGCAGAAATGGCGTTAGTCTTACTATTGTGGTGTAGTGTTCCCTCTGCTTGGCATTTTATCTTTGCCATAGGGAACCTTTGTGGCTACGATCGTATCATAGCTGTAGTTATTTCACACTTTACTATGCAAAAGGATCAAATCCCTAAGTGAGTCTATTAAGTACCGACCATTTTGAGATTGTCATGTCTATCTCTTCAGAAGTGTTTTTTTTTCTCTTCTGACATGTATTGTACCATATACAGAGTTTATAAAATAGGCATTATGCTTGTAACAGAAGCACCTTTCGAAGCACACGAAATCAATACTGATTCTCGTGGGATGGTGTGGATGAGGGGATGGGGTGTCCTCGAGCATGTTGAATGGGTTGTGTTATGCTTTGGTATTGTGATTTGTAAGACTTACGAGTTTTATATTCGAACTCGAAAAACGGCAAATCGGAATGCTTTATTATGATATATCCAGTGTTCTGATTGGACGATTGTAGATGTACCAGTACAGGGCTCTCGTTCATAAAACAATCGAATACGTGTTTCAAACACTCTTACTCCAAAACTGAATATATTATATATGCAGTGTTGTGATTATTTTGTCGAGTATGAGTACAATTACAAATTTCTGTATGAAATATTTCTTTAGTGTAAAATTAACTAATTAAAAATAGTAGAAACAAATCTGTGGAATTCCTGAGAAACTGTCTTGGGATAGTTTTGTTCTGTCGATCCGGTTACAGCAAATTGCCATTGCATGAAAAAAAGTTATTTATTCACGGAAATGGTTTGATAAAATTTAATTCGTGTATTTTCAAGTGCCAGGTTTAAGTTAATTAATGACGCTTTGGGTTAATTAATTATTTAAAATATTATTAATCTACGTCGTAGATTAGTAATGGTTTTATTAATTCAATTGTGATTTGTTTGTTATATTAATTGCTTGAAAGGAATATTGTTGCCATGTCATCTGTCACCTCTTAAACTGATAACTATTCTAAAACATATAAATTTATGCACATTAAATTGTGAGAAAGAGGTTGGATTCCGACTGTAGTTCACATAACGGATGCAGTATTCAACAGAGCATTTTGGGAAATCGAACAGCAAAGTATATGGAATTATTACTAATTTATGGACATCGTACTGAACAGAACCTTTGGGTGATCAAATTGTGAAAATATATGGAAAACCGTATTGACGTATTTTTTGTTTGTTAGTGAAATTGTTTGAATTCAATAGAAGATTTGTCTTCATATTAATTCTTTTTATTTGCACCGAACCGCTAAAACCAACTAAATAATAATTGGCCAGCAATGATGATCACAATCAATGAAATTTGATAGAATACACATATATGAATATATACATCCTCTATTTATATTACGTTACAGACGAGAATAGTATGGGTTGTAGTTCCTCTTCGACATCTCATCCGAAATCAGGAGAACCTCAAAACTATACTTCTACAAGACAACAAGAAAATAGAGTAAATCCCACAATATCAACAGTAAACGACCGAGATGTTCCTAATTCGCATATAACACAAACGAAACAACCTGTCCAGAAGAGTACGAATGATCGTGAAAACAAAGTAACAACTCAGAAACCTCGGGACTTAAAGCTGAACTATGAAGATTTTCAACAGATAGATGAACACGCAAGAAAGGTAAAGAAGTAAACAGCGTCAATTGGAAAATCTTACTCAGAGTTGTCGGTCCTTATACTCCTTAGTGTGTAAGGCCGATAACTCTTGTGTAAGAGATTGTTTCCATTGCAAGGATACTTGAGATAATTCATACCTATTTAAAAATAATTATGCTATCTTTATCAATGTAGGAACCGTCGATGCAACGATTGGCTGAAAGTTTGATTTGCATCTACCAATGTTTTCGGCGCATCTTCACCACTGAAGCTCTTAATTCGATTCCTACCCATGGCGAGATGTAATAATACAATTTCATGTGATCAAGTTTGTCGTCCTTTTTGTGGTATAATATTTCCAATGCTTTTACTATGTGACTGAAATCACCAAAGAAAGAGAGAATTTAGTGAAAACAAAGAAACGCAATACTTAACCAATTGTGTTGAAGATTAGACAACAAGAATATAACACGAATTAAGAACAAAGGTCAGTTTTATTGGTGGAGGAAACCGGAGTACCCAGAGAAAACCACTGACCTGTTGCAAGTCACTGACAAACTTTATCACATAATATTGTATCGAGTACACCTAGCCACGCTTGATATTCGAATTCACAACGTTAGTGGTGATATGCACTGATTGGACAGGCAGTTGATAATCTAACTATCATACGACGACGACCCTTTTCAGTATGTAATCTCCTTGTATACCCATACATGACACGACTGTACATACCTTTTATGTGATTTCTTTTCCAAAAGGAATGAAATATAATTTGATTGTTTTCAAATTAAATATATTACAGGCGCCTTCGTCGGTGGAGAAATCCGTAGTTACACTGGCCAATTATTTGGCAAAGTCTGCAAAAAATGACTTAGAAAAAGTCAGAGCACTCTACGTTTGGATCTGTGAGAATATTAGGTATGGTTGCAAGTATATATAGTAGTTCGTACCGGAAAGTGCTGGAAAAAAATAACGGGACACAGTCTCGCAAGAATGTAAGCCAAACAAAATGCTGTATTCAGACTCCGAGCTAGTTATAGTCAACCCTGCTTAGAGGGCACATCTATATAGCCAATCATTGTCTGTAAAGGCAGCCTAATTATGCTATATTAAAGAATAGCGCATATAGTATTAACCGGTATATAAAGGCCAACTGCTCATAAAGGACACATATTCAGATTCCCTGAGTGCCCCTTTATATACAGGTTTGACAGTGGTTTTAGGTTTTGCTTATGTATCAAAATACCAATTGTATAGACCAAGGATCGAAACCATGGTACGAACATGCAAACCATTACACCAACGGGCGGTTGCTGTGGGGGAAAACATTCGTCGAGATTGCAAGTTTTTTGAAGGTTCCAAAATTGATTTCGCTGAATAAAACGTTGTCCTTTCATTTGGGTATTTAATATTCGTTGATTGAAAAAATAATGGCGATATACAAATGTAACAGTGTTAGAATTATATTTTGAGCTGACATTTTGTTTTGTAATTGTTCTTCATCCACGGGATTCGAGCTCACACCTTTGATACGGTTGACCGTTATGAAATATCTATATCACAAATGACCACGGATATGTTCCACTTGTCGTAAACACTTCCCGGTCCTTTCCTCGTTCATGACTTATCACCAGGTTTGTAACTAGATTAACACGACGGCTGTAACTAGTGGAGCAGGAACTGCTTACCCTTCCGGAGCACCTGAGCTCACCCCCGGTTTGTAGTGGCGTACGTGTTACTCGATCTTTAGTTTTATACGTATGTTTTGTTGATCGTTGTTTGTCCTTTTGTACCTTTTATTTTGGCCATTGTTTTGTCCGTTCTTCGATATACGGATTATGATTGCTCCTTTGTATCTTCAAACTATTCATACACTACAACACCAACGCAATAAGTTAATGCACATTACTGAAAAGCCTACAGTGACTGCAAGATGTAGAACAGCAATAAAAACGATGTTCCTTTGTCTCAACATGGGTCTTATGTAGAATTGAATAATTGTATTTAAATTTCCTTGTATTTTTAGATACAACACAGAAGCCTTCTTTAGTGGGAATTTGTCATCCGTTGCATCAAATGGTGAAGACGTATTAAAGTGCAAGAGCAGCGTTTGTGAAGGCTACGCAAGTCTATTTGAAGCACTTTGTCTGTGAGTTTATTTTTAGAATAGACAGGAAGAAATTTGCAGTTGAAAGTGATTTTACCTGTAAAATATCATCGCTAAGTAGTCATCTCGGTTTCTGAAAAAAGTGTATGTGTACGTAATTATTCCTATATATATTTCGCTCTTGTTATGTGTGTAAGTATAGGGATATCTCATTGATCATGAGAGACGATCATATCGAACACTCATTGAACAACTATATCTGACAGTCATAGGATTACTATATATTTTTATATATGTGACATCCCTGGGGCAACCATATCTCATACGCGTTAGGTTATCATATATGGAAAATCATGCTGCAGTATAGCTTATAGTCTTGAAACAACTATTTCTGATACTCATTGAAAATCATATTTCCTACACGAGAAACTATATCTGACATTCATTGGAAAACCCATGCCCGGCACTCATGAGGCAAGCATACCCGATACTCATGAAGGAACCATATCTGATACTCATTGAAAGCCATATCTGCTGCACAAGAGACGACTCTGTCTGACATTCATTAGAAAACCATAGCCGACACCCATGAAGCAACGACACCTGATACTCACGAAGGAACCATATATGATACACATAGAAAACCATATCTGCTGCACACGAGACAACTCTGTCTGACATTCATTAGAAAACCCATGCCCGACACTCATGAGGCAACCATACCTGATACTCATGAGGTAACCATACCTGATACTCACGAAAGAACCATATCTGATACTGAGTGAAAACGATATCTGCTGTACAAGAGACAATTCTATCTGACATTCATTAGAAAATTATAACTGATACTCATGGGGCAACTATACCTGATACCCATAAAGGAACCATATATGATACTCATAGAAAACCATATCTGCTGCACACGAGACAACCTGATACTCACGAAGCAACCATATATGGTACTCATGTAACATGCCCACGTAACAGAACACTGGTTTTGGTTGATGTTCGTCTTGCTATTCAATGATGAACATATTTAAAAGTTATAAGCTACTTCGATACTCGATCTTGAAGTATTTTCGATACAATTTAATGTGATAAAATTGATCAGTAACTTTGTGTTTCCTGGGTACTCCGGTTTCCACTCCCAATAAATTTGACCAACAACTTGTAGATGTCATATGATCAAAGTAGCGTTAAACACAATAAATCTGACCAACAACTTGTAGATGTCATATGATCAAAGCAGCGTTAAACACAATAAATCTGACCAACAACTTGTAGATGTCATATGATCAAAGTAGCGTTAAACACAATAAATCTGACCAACAACTTGTAGATGTCATATGATCAAAGCAGCGTTAAACACAATAAATCTGACCAACAACTTGTAGATGTCATATGATCAAAGCAGCGTTAAACACAATAAATCTGACTAACAACTTGTAGATGTCATATGATCAAAGTAGCGTTAAACACAATAAATCTGACCAACAACTTGTAGATGTCATATGATCAAAGCATCGTTATACACCAATAAATCTGACTAACAACTTGTAGATGTCATATGATCAAAGTAGTGTTAAACACAATAAATCTGACCAACAACTTGTAGATGTCATATGATCAAAGTAGCGTTAAACACAATAAATCTGACCAACAACTTGTAGATGTCATATGATCAAAGTAGCGTTAAACACCAATAAATCTGACCAACAACTTGTAGATGTCATATGATCAAAGTAGCGTTAAACACAATAAATCTGACCAACAACTTGTAGATGTCATATGATCAAAGTAACGTTAAACACAATAAATCTGACCAACAACTTGTAGATGTCATATGATCAAAGTAGCGTTAAACACAATAAATCTGACCAACAACTTGTAGATGTCATATGATCAAAGTAGCGTTAAACACTCATAAAATATAGACTTATTATTAGTTCAAGGTACGTAATGTTTTTGGGTTATGGTGTTTAACGCCACTTTCAACAATATTTCAGCTATATCAGTTTTCTTCGAATGTTTTTATTAACAGAGCTACAAACAAACTTGATACTCCATAGTTTTATTACCACAAGACTAGGTCTTACAGCAATGCAACTTTCGAGGACGAGTTTGTACTCATACTAAGAATAACAGCCAATCCAGTATATAAAGTGCTGTGATTGAACTTATGCTCCAAAGTTTTACGACCTTTTATGTTTTGATTTCATGTTTCAGTGGTATTATTTTGTTTATGTAAATTGTATCTTTTATGCTATTCCTTCTAAGACGGATGTCAGTAGTGGAGCAGGACCTGCTTACTTTCCGGAGAACCTGAGTTCACCACCGGTTTTTAGTGGGATTCGTGTAACTTCATCTTTAATTTTATGTGTACTGGAATGTTTTGTAGATCGTTGTTTGCTCCTTTGCCCTTTGTGTTGTCTGTCTTTCGATTTACGGATTCTGATTACCCCTTTGGGATCTTCAAACTCTTATTACCCTCACCTTTGATAATTTTTTAAGCCTTCTTTTATAGATCACTTGGTATTACCTGCAAGAAGATAAGCGGATATGCAAAAGGATATGGTCACAATGCGGGAGATGTCATTTCATATGATATGGAAACAAATCATGCTTGGAATGTCGTAGAACTGGATGGTTCATGGCAATTTATAGAAACGACATGGGGGGCTGGATATATCGATACAAATAAGAAATTAAATAAGAAATTCACCAATTTTTTCTTCCTTACCCCTCCCCAGGGTTTTATCACAGACCATTTTCCGTATATGAATAACAATATTGAAGAAAGTAAGGAATGGCAACTTCTAGACAATCCTTTAACATTAGAAGTTTATTCCAAGTCCATACAACCATCAGATGAAGCAAGACACTTTGGAATAGAATTTCCCAGTCATCCATATGAGGTGATTACTGTTGAAAACTCATGCACTATAACAATGGAGTCTAAGGCTGACGTTCTCCTTGATGTATGGTATGATTTATATGACGATCAAGGATCACCTTGTAACGAATATGTTATAGTGTTGAAAGAAAACAACTGTAAATACAGAGTTACCGTTCGTCCAAAACATAAAGGTCGGTTTGAATTGCATGTCAATGCCACCATTGATAAGTGTGACAATGGTACTCAACTTGTTGCATATATTATTGATTGTGCGTCAGTAGAATCTGACTTTATGGCATATCCAACGAACCGTGGATATTATGGCCCCGAGCGAGATTTTATTCAGAGAGGATTTCATATGCCCGACGTAGTTCAACCTTTTCACATATGTAAAAATGGTGAATTCGAGTTAGCAGTGAAAACTACTGCTACTCCTGAAATAATAACAGACATGTTTGATAGTGACGGGACCGACCAAAAAGACTACACTCTAGTAGAACAAACGGACGATACTATCTATATAAGAGCACGTTTCACAAAGAAAGGTTATTATAAGCTGACAATATTCAGTGAATTTGGAAAGCCTCAGAAATTTACTGAGGCTTTGATTTTACTGATTTTCAACTCGAACGAATCAGAAACTACCTCAACCTTTCCATTAACATACACAACGACTAGGAAATACAAATGTCGATTACTCGAACCGTTAGTCAGAGATATTCCCGCTAATTCGGAAGTTCAATTCCAGTTCACTTCTCCAGTGTTTACAGATCTTCTTGTAAATAAGAAAGTTCACACGAAAGAAAATGAAGATGCTTGGAGAATTGTAACTAAAACCGGCAAGTCTGGAACGTTAGATTTGTCGGGTAAACCGTCAAAAGGAAGTTTATACTGGCCTGTTTATGGTTTTGTTATAAAGTCTTGAAATATATTTTGAGATATATACCGATATATGTTAGGGCCACCATTGTGAAAGCTTGATTTTTATCTGCTCGTGTAAACACTGGTTGTGTTCTCAAAACGTTTAATATTCTAGTAGATTCTGTTAGTGACGTGTGGCACGTAAGGTATGCTTTCTGCTCCATTAAACAGACCGCAAGATAAAACTAAGACTGAAATATTGTTGAAATTAGCGATACAATGGGTATGATAATGCATAAATATAATTTCGTGAAAACATAAACGAAATAAATGTCGGTATCAATGCGATTTTTTTCCGGATCCCACTAGACATCGACAAATTTAGATCCAACTACAATACGAACCCCCTGCCTATCATTAACACATTTGTAGTAAAACAGATTCATATTGTACAATTGTTCCCACCACAACGGTTGTGTTATGGTTAATGTGATCCCCTCGAGTGTGATAGATCGTGGGTTCGAGCCCCGATCGGGTCAAACCAAAGACTATGAAATTGGTATTTGTTGCTTGTCTGCTAAGCACGCAGCAATAAGGAGAAAGAGCAGGAGCAAAGACT
>MJUT01032298.1:83389-100929 GCA_002080005.1 Gigantidas platifrons
GACAGTTCTACTTAATAAACGTTAGAGAATAACGAAGGAGCAATCAAAAATGGACAATCTAGAGAAACTGGTAACATAGGGTACACAAGACAGTTCTACTTAATAAACGTTAGAGAATACCGAAGGGGCAATCAAAAATGGACAAACTAGAGAAACTGGTAACATAGGGTACACAAGACAGTTCTACTTAATAAACGTTAGAGAATACCGACGGGGCAATCAAAAATGGACACTGGTAGTAAATCTAAATCGGATAAGTCTATTGGGATTCGTTCGCAGTAGTTTACAGCTGTTTATATCGCGGACAACTCGTTTACTCAGATATTTCGAAGTGCAGTTATTGATTCTTTTCTAGCTTTCGACAAATTGGGTCGCTTGTTAAATACATAAATCATATACTTTTTTTGTTAAATTGTACTTTATGTTAGGTGTTTATCTTGGGTGGGGATATTTTGTAAGATTAGGTTGGTCCAAATAAGATTTTAGTACGGTTGATGTTGCTTAATCTTCAGTTTTACGCGTAGTGTCCATCATTGTTTGTCTTACTGTCTGTTTCTTCTTCTTGGTATCATCAAACGTTTCTTTCACCTCGCAGATAACTTAGGTAGATATGAAAGATTCTGCACCATTAAGGTAATCTTGTGTAATGGCTAGTATACTAACATCGAGCGAGTGCGCATGATCATGATTTCGATTTCTGGTCGGGTAACACCAGAGGAGGTTACTCTGATACTTAGCTTTTCCCCTTGGTATCACCCGGCATTATCATAAGGACTAAGAGCAATGAGTTGGCTGGTGCCGAGTCAGGCTAATGTGTCAGAGTCGCGTATATCCGAAGTTTGTCTCGGCATGTTGGTATAGAACGAAACAGGCATCATCATCATCATTATCATCATCATCTTATCAAAAAAGAATAACAATTTTTTTCCATAATATATCTGAAACATATTTTTAGCTTGGAGTTAAAGAACAATGTCGATTGTCGTGAACTGCTAAAAATTTGGTTTGATATGCAGTAATACTAAAAAAGTACATGCTTTATCTTTCGTAGTATACATAGATATATATAGGGTATTGGACCTTTCTTTTGTTGACAGTGACATAAGGTATAGTTTTCTTATATTTTGGTATTTCTTTTATTAGATATATTTCTATTGAATTTGCAACCCTTAAATAGTGTAATTATTAATAAAACTCTAATTCTCCACCCGCAGGTATAGGTGACCTTAGCAGATTTTTGATTTTGATGCTTAGGTCCTTTAGTTTGCTTGCTCCAGAAGACCCTTAAATTATTTGGCTTTTAACTATTTTTAGCTTTGAGCGTACCTGATTAAGGTTGTCTTAGACACGCGTCGTGCGCACTAGATTTTATATCTCCAATTTTATTACTATCACTTGGTCGACACCTCTACTGGTGGAATATTAGTCCAAAGGGGTATCATCCACATAATAGTCAGTGTCATGCTTCAGCACTGACATGGTTTATTTGATACATAATATTATCGAAATTAACTATTCCTAAAACGTGTAATCATTTTTCAAACTAAGGTACCCCCTTCAGACATAGGTGACATTATCCGATGCTGGCTGCCCTGTGTAGGTACTTTGGTTGTATTGCTCCCAAAGACTATTAGATTATTTGGCTTTCCAATCTTTTGACTTTAAGAGTACCTGGTGAAGGTTATTCCAGAAACGTATCGTGCGCACTAAATTTGATATTTGCGTTCTTTGATAAATTAAAATGAGCAAGATTTTGTCATGTATTATGCAACAAAATGAATTCCGAGTTTATTTACCTGAAAATCTCTGCAGGTGTAGGAAATATGTAAACCTCTAAATATTCAACACAAAGGTGTTAGAGCTTGATATGTTTGATGATATTCTTTGTAGTCTTTTTTCTTCCCTCAGTGGTATTCGAACCAACACATTTTGTACACTGCATCATCGATTCGTTTATCGGGAAAAATCACTATTTAGAATATACAATGAAACCTGTCTAAACCAAATCCTAAGTAAAACAAAAACCTGTGTAATCCGAACCCGAAGTAAACCTGAAACCTGTCTGAACCGAACCCTAAGTAAAACGAAAACCTGTCTAAGCCAGACAGAGTTTACAGTTCTACCTTCTACATGTCTATGTAATTTGAACCTGTGTAAACCAAACACCTGTCTAAACAGTCCCAAATGGGTTCGCTTTAAACAGGTTTTACTGTAGCTTCGTTTATTTAGGTGATACCTTATTTCACCTTAATTGACAAGGTATCACCACGGTGATGAGTTCTCTATGTAACTTTATGTAATATCAAGTTTGTCTGTTACTGGCGACAGACCGATAGTTTTCTCCAGAGATTTCCCTTTCCTCGACCAACCAAGTAATCACAACCATATATTTGCTTCATGCAAAATGCCCTCTTATTTTTTTTTACAGATATAAGGCAATGTAATAGCATAGTAACTAGACGATCACAGAAAACATATGCATTATATTTTTATTAAATATTTGCATTGAAAATTTGTATATAATTTAGTATATATTTATTGACATAGAGAAGGAACACACACAAAAAGACTACAAATATCGAGTTTAGTAGTATTTATTATTAAAACAGGAACTTGAAATACAGCCAAAGGGAGATTTCAACAGTATATATTATCAATGCGGGTAAGAACCCATATAACATACTACGAATAGTCTTCCTTTAAAAATCACGTTTACTTAAATTTTTAAATGCATGCACTTAAATAAGGCTAATAAATTGACCCAATCTGAACTTTTATTTCGTAATTCTATTTTAAATTTGTATGGTCATAAAAGGGTACTGTTCAAATATATTATCTAGAACATGTACCATACCTGACATTTCAAGGTTATTTGCAGCTTTAGTATATATTCAATGATTTTGAATACAATTAGTGATATATCAAATGATTTTGAATACAATTAGTGATATATCAAATGATTTTGAATATAATTAGTGATATATTATTGATTTAAAATTGCATAACACTTTTGAAAATAATTAAGAAAAGGTCACCTCACACCAATACAACCCATTCTCCGGAGAATCATTAAACACTTTAACATAGACATGTCAATAAAAAAACTACTGACCTAGTTCATAGCCATACATTTCTCAGGGTTAAGTCTGTAAATGAATGGCCACAAGCCAGGGCCCTAAATTACATTCTGTATACATTATGTATGTCGTGGTTCCTTTAGCTTCTATTCTTTGAGGTTATGGGTGGTTGTTCGTTGTGTAGATTGTGGATGATTTGTTGACCATCAACCCTTTAAGCTTTCTTTCAATAATAAATAAAACAGAATTATACAACAAAACATATTTACACCAAGAAAATGTTAGAATATCCATTACAGGATTATATTTTTTTTCAGCTATAGTTTGCCAACTAGATTTTATCAGGGAAGAAAGCTGGTCATTTATAATGAACTGAACGGGGAAACTCCGGGCCATGGGTAGATATTTAACAATTGAGGTAGGTAGTAGGGAGCGAATTCGTGTCAGTGTCGTCAAGACTGTGGTCATACGTCACCGACCTGAATCACTCAACCACACAGCCCTGCATCATACCAATTAGATGGAACATTACATAATTGGAATAATTAATGAAAACTAATAAAACTTCAAATATAAAAATAAAATGGTAACATAGAAAAGATCCTACTATGCGACAAAAGACTAAATTTGCTTTGAATAGGGCAGACTTCTTAGAATAGGTACGCAAATATCTATTGAAAATATTTATTGTTAAAAACAGGAAGTTCGAACCTATTAAAACGATCTGTGTGTTGTGCACTCCTAATTTAAATAACTTACTACGAAATTCGATATATGATATATGTGTTTCCCAGTATAAGATCATTATTTCTTAAAAGCTACGCATATATACATACACTTAAGAAATAACAATAAATTAGCCTATAGACATTGGATCTTTGAGATATATGATTTAGAACATTAAACATTAAATGTACTCTAGAGTACATTTCTTTATTGACAACTTTAGTACATATTAGATACACAGTAAAATAGATATATACGTATGTAATATTATAACAGGGAAGATAACTCGTCCGGTGAACTATTGGCCTCGGATGATATCTTTTGACTTTGAGCGTACCTGATGAAGGTCATCTCAGAAACACGTCCTGTGCACTATACTAGCAACTTGCATTTTTATTATCATCGCCGTGTCAATACCTCTGCTGGTGGATTATTAGTCCCCGATGTTATCATCCGTCCAGCAATCAGTCCATCTGCACTGAGAGAGTTTATAGCATATATTTTTGATTGAAATCTACAATTCGTAAAAAATGCAATTTGTTAAAATTAAGATCAATATCACCCAGGAATATGTAACCTTAGATGATATTGGCTATCTAGTTTTAAATCCTTTGGTATACTTGCCCTAATCATTCTACATGTTCCAATGTGTTTTATTATGAGCGTACTAGATTATATTAATTCAGAAACACGTCGTACACATTAACTTAGATATCTACGTTTTTATTTTATATTTATATGTTATCAGTGATAACAATATGAACTACTAATAAATGTGGCAAACATCTAAAGCCGATGGATATCTAGATACCGTATGGAATTGGGTATGACCTCAAATCTCACAGGAATAAAACTGTAAATGTGATGTACATGCCAGGACCTGGATGGCTATATATATCGTTGTCTTTTTTGATTTGTTGGAAGTATTACAGCTATATTGGTTTAACAAATATAAACCATGATGATAAAAAGTGCTACTTGAACGAAGACCGATAAAAAGCAAACTACTTGGCCTTCAATTATGTTCTCTTAGTTTTACCCCCCCCCCCCCCCACATGTACACATGCCAGTCTTATTATTACCATCGTTCCCGAGTGCCTGTTTATTGTTTATTGTTTGTAAGACAATCGTAGATCATCCAAGTCTGCGTGGCATTCATTTCCATTAAACTAATTACATCTGACTACTGCAAGCTTCAACACCACTGCTTGTATTCCTATCCTGATATCTACTTCAAGAATTCAGAATTGCAGATCACCTCTTTGATATCTTCAAACCGTTCTTATCGATAGCTCTTTATTATCTTCAAACTGTTTTTACCGACTGCCAGACATTTCATCAGTCTGTTGGTTATATCTGTCCGGGATTCGCCCTCTCCCCCTTTTACGTCTGGTTGTCACCACAATCGTTGAAAAAAAAAATGGTGAACATTGCGATGTACACAAATGGTCCAAACCAACTAAAGTCCGAATGGATATGTGCGTATATTGATCCTATACCAACCACAATACTAGTACAATGGTAAGACAAACTATTTCCGCCATGAATATTGCTGAAATTCTATTCATTTGATGTACGTGAATCAGTAATCGACCAACTGTGATAATGCCTAACCCTACTCACATTATCAAAATTAAACTATTAGGTCTGAAAGTGGAGTAGATACTGTACTGATTGATTCAATTTAACTCTACTGAAAAGTGTAGATATGGTTTTTCACGATTAAATATAGCATATTATGTGAACCCTTTTACATTTCGATAAAATTATGAGAATTTTCAATATTTATCTCTTCATATATATATATATATATAAATATGTATAGCTATTTTATCTTTTTTCATTTATGATCTCGCTTTCTGGCCGTTTATTAGGTAGGTGCACTTGTACATGTAATATTTATACTACAGTTTTCCGAGTTAAACGGTTAAGTAATCAATGCAAAGCGTGAGATTATTTAACCATTTAACTAGGAAAACCTTGGTATAAATGATTTGTAGCATTGATTATTACACGACTCTTTCAGAGTAACAAAATTACAGTGCATATTTAAAGTGTGCAATATCTCGTATCTGCGTGTATTATTTCATAGTTCTTAGCTGTTGCTTATATTCTGGTATATAACCATAAAAGGTTATAGGAAAATAATGTATTCATGCTACAGCATCATAGTATATGCTATATTCAGCAAATTTGGATTTGATTGGTGAATAGGGTGTCATGTGACATTTGAATTTTAGCTTGATGAGTAAATAAAACGAGCAACCATGCTTACTTCTGGAACTTTTTCGGACGTCGCAATTACAAACTAAAAATAGACAATTCCAAAGTTCAGGACTGACGGTCATAACTCTTACGAGTAAAATACGAGTGTCGTAGTCGTACTCAAAAATCCTCCAAAAATAGAAGAACGAAAACTCTTGCTTGTTTCTGAATCCTTAAGAAATAATTCATGGTAGCCAGAATTATGTTTTACCACGGGTAGGCACAGTATGCCAATTATTTTACCCCGAGCACTAGCGAGGGGTAAAATATAGGCATAAAGTGCCTACTCGTGGTCAAAATAATATAAATTCGGGTTACCATAAATTATTTCGATTCTAATATGTAAAAATTGGTAAAATATCGTTATAAATCGTCGATGACGTCATAAATTACAATGGGTGTAGGTATATATTATTTTTAACACGGGTTTGGACTCAAAGCGTTTGAAGGACGTCATATTAGAATATTTTACAATTGCTATTGTTCTGTTTATATATGTCAGTTATACCAATGAAATATTATACTCTTAAAAAATATACCAACGTCAAACAACTTTTTTACAGGCATTTATCGCGGTTGTAGTAGCATTTATATAATATATTTATAAAATACATTGTATTTTATTGTGAAATACATTTAAAATACTGCCAAGACACTATAAATCGACAATTTAATTCAACAATGGAAAACAATTTTGCGGGAAAAACGGCGTGTAGCTTGTCTTACCCTGGAGCCGGGGTAAGATAGAAAAATCTTTTTCACCTAAATTAATGGACTACTTTATCCAAGGGGTGAGAAAAGACAATCTCACATCGCTAAAAATAGGAACTGGTCTGTCTCAAAAGTGAGAAAAGGAAATCTCACATCGCTAAAAATAGGAACTGGTCTGTCTCAAAAGTGAGAAATATTTATCAGTTTTCTCATTGGAACAAGTAGTTATTTGTATCCGTGCGTCACATGTAAATTTGGCGATCAAAATGCTTATACAAGCATTTGGCTGTCGACGTTAACCATGTAGACAAATTGATCAGACAATATTTATAATAAGAGAGACACAGGCACAGTGCCATTAAATTTGTTCATATGCAGTACATGTAAATAGTAGGTTTATGCAACCACCCTAGCTTGTGTTGAAGTGTGTACCTATTTTCTTAAAAATCTTTGAATGCTAAATGCGATTATTGTCTTTTCAAAACATCAGTCTTCCGTTCTACAGTTCAGTGTATGTACCATTTTAAGACGCAATGTACAGATGTTGACCAAACTGACCGACTTTCTTCAGTTTCGTATACTTGTCCCTTTATATGATCAGTCCCCCAATGTTCCATTGGACACGGTGATAAAACCTGATACACATCTACATCGTAGATACATTTTTATCAAATTACGTAATTGGGTAAAAAAAAACTAGTTAGATTAAATTTGATATCAACGTTTTTATTAACCTCGAAATTAAAAAAAAAATTGAAGTGCCTGTACTAAGCCAGGGTAGTGAGGGGTACTGTATTTGTATGCCAGGGTATAGCTCTATGATATTTCTTAGGATGTTGGAACCGTTTTTCATTATATTATACGTATACCTAAGATATCTTATAATACATATATTTTTACAGTCCGTATTTAACATTATGTGATAAAGTTTGTCTGTGACTTGTGGGAGGTCAGTGGTTTTCTACGGGTATTCCGGTTTCGTCCACCAATAAAACTGATCGCCACGATCAGACAGTGTGACAATTATTCTGTTATTATAATATATTTTTGTAATTAAATCTATGGAATATAATAGGTGAAGAATAAAAGAATAATCATTTCACCGATATACCACTAAATATTACAAATGGGAAATTTCTGGTCTAAAAATAGATTGATTGTTATAACATATCATTTATCGAATAAATGTGGAAATTTACAGGTAACTAGAAAAGTATACAAAATATAGTTCTACACATACAAATCTAAAACAGAAATGGTTTACATTTCTGAAGAGCGAATAACACATATGTTGAGAAATACAATTTGTATGATTACAAAATACAGAATAACTTGAATAATGGCCAAGAAGGTGACTGAAACGATGGGTGTGTCCGATTTCAGAGTAGATGGAATATTAATCAGGCTAGAGATTGGATCGACTGGTGTCTTCAATGATGGAATGTCTAGAAAATTGGCTGGACTGGGAATTGTTTTAATAGATGTTTTCAAAAGCGGGGTAATTGGATTATGGGCCAAGCTAGAAAGTGAGCTAACTTGTATGTTCAATTACGAAGTAGCTGGAATAGTGGTTAAGCTAAGGATTGCTTTGATTGATGCATTCAATTGCAGTGTAACTGGAAGATTGGTCAGGCTAGACAGTGTCCCCTTGGACGTCGTCAACTGTGGAGTATCTCGATTATTGATAAAGCTAAATACGGAATTGATGTCTCCATTCGATCGCGAGGTAGCTGGGGTATTCTGCAAGATATATACTGATTCTATGAATGTTAACGAATGCAGAGTAGATGGAATAATAGCCTTACTTAATGCTCCCTCTATGGATGAATTTAAAAGTGGATTATCGGAAAAATGTGACAAAGGCGATGTTAAATCAAAACGGCACTTATATCGCATTATAGAAGATATTTGTATACAAACAAATGCCTTGGAATGTAGCCATTTCGATATTTTATCGATGAGTAAAAAGGGAGTTTGCAGTAATTTACAAATAGTCAGCAATGATCGGGTTGAACATTTTGCAAATTTTCGGGAAATCTGTGCTACATCGAAATCCATTGTGCTACATAGATCATATATAGTAGGATGTATGTTTGAGAGTATGAAAGAAAATAAATGCATAGATATTTTAATACCATGTACATATAGATGTAGGTACGAAAACGATATGTCGTCTCTGATTTTGGGCATAATAAACCAAAGTAGTAAAATATTTGGAAATATCGAAACCGAATCAGACAAAATTGCGCGCCATTGTAATGGTTTTATACCATCAACGATTGGATATAATTACGGAAAATGCATGTTCTCTTTCACGTTGGGCGTGATAAATCCACTTCGGGTAATGTTTGAAAATACCGAAACCGAATTAGACAAAAGAATGCACTACTTCTGTAAACCTCTATGTACATTAGTTTCAAAAATGGAGATAGTCACATCTTTAGTGATGTACAAAGATTGCAGACCTATGTACAACTGTAGTACATCATCAAAAATGATTGAAATCAGAATTAGGAACACTCATTTTAGCAATGTTGATTATTTTATATACATAATTTGCATAATGTTTATTTTGACATCTGATGTGTGCTTAAAACTTCTTAGGAATATCATATGCAGGAATATTCTGAAAAATTTCTTTCTTCATTCGCCAAAATTATCTAGATTGAAAAATAAAGATATCGAAAAGGCATTGCTGCATTATTTGCTGAATTTTAACGCCCCTGGTGTGCAGCAAGATCTGCATGTATACCCTGTTAGTCGGCAATCTATAGACTATGCATTAGCACTAGAACCACCGGGACACTCGAGTTTGTCTATAGCCTGCATGTCAAATGAACTTATTCGAGTTTCCACATTCTCAAACTTTCCACAGACGGGAACGAGTCTAATACAACTAGCTGCAGCTGGGTTTTATCATTCAGAGGAGCATACTGGTGAGGTGATTTGCTATTCTTGTGGACTTCGAGTTAAAGGTTGGAGAACTGGGGCCAATCCGCTAAATGTACACAAACAACTTGCTCCGGGGTGTGAACATGTACGTGAAATAATCTCTCCAGATCCAACTGAATATTTGAACAAAGCAGAATCCAGGGCACAAAGTAAGTACATGTACTAAACAGATAATAATTTAATCAAGCAATACTTGCCAATTTATAAGCTAATACAAAATTACAGTATGAATATATTCATAATTCCTAATAATAATTCCAAATCCTATATTATATTTAGATGACGTTACTGTGGAAAGTTGAATGTTGATTGATCAACAGCCACCTTTTAACTATCAGTGGATAGCAGAAATATAATTTGGGTTGGCTTACGTAATGTGTCTTTATAACAAGTAACGCAATATGTAATTACACTGGTTTATGAGAATAACGATATAATTATACTAGTCTCATCATAAGTCTTCCGTGTAAATTTTCAAATTGTAAATAAAATTTATGTCAATTAAATCGTGGAAGGTTATAGTGATTCGTATGGTTTCGGTTTGGTATATTGATAATTGCCTTATTTCTAACGTCGATATGCTAGTTGTAATTTTGCTCGCCTTGATATAGTGCGAAAGATCGCGCGTTCGATCTATGATCAAAACTAAAACTGTAACTTTGGTATTTGTCACGTCCCCGCTCTTCACACAGTATAAAGTGATAAAGCAAAGATTGCTTGACTCAGAGTCAGAAGAATGTGTCCGTGTGTAGTGACAGTATAACTGTTCAGTGATATAAAGCTCCACGAGTAGGTCTAGCACAAAACCGACATCATCGAAACGTAGCTCGTTCTCTCTATGATATAGGCCACACAATATGATTGCCTGTCAACCAACAGCTGACGCAACTTACTCAGTTCACATCAATTACAAATACTGCAACATATCTAAAGGTAATAAGATATTAAGACGTAATCTACTTGTTCTCTGTCAAACAATCTGCAACAATAACATTTAAACATATATTTTATATAACGGAATAACATTTTTGTTAAAGGTGACGAAAGACGTGATGTTGTGTATGAACAGCCAGTCATCTGCACTGATGATGGAAACGATGAAACTTTGAACAATAATTTGGTGTCATCTTCTCATAATTCTGTGAGAAATTCACGTAGCACATCCGAATGTCAACTATATGACACTAGTGATAAGACTTCGCCACCATCTCTAATACTTCAATCACATAACATATCAGTCAGCACTACAGATTTAGCATCTTTCGCCTCCCATATCGGACATGATGAAAGATATGGAAGTACATCATCCCAGTCTTATAGCAACACCGGAAACTCTCACTTGACAAGATCAAGTTCATCAGATAGTGGGTTTGGAAGCGAGTTAAGCTTATCCAATCCATTATTAGGAAATGGCAACAGGGCATCACAATTCCCAAGCCGAGAACAACCGTTTGGTCAGTGTACGAACAATGAGAGAACTGAAAATAGGACAAGGTATCAGAGACAGCTTTCGATGGATGGTAATATAAATGTTACAGATAATATCGAACGACTTTCATTGATCACAGAGGAACCTCAAGCATATTCCTTTCGAGGACTTGATCACGCCAGACAAGACCATGGGAACTTTCAAGGCTCGAATAAGAGTAACCCATTTCCTAATTCACCCGGATCATTAAAGAAGAAATATCCAGAATACGATTCTCTGCAGAAAAGGAGAGAATCGTTTAAAGATTGGCCAGCAAATAAGAATTTTCTACATGTCTATGACCTTGCTCAATGTGGATTTTTCTTTACTAGTAAGCAATATTTTACAGTAACTTGTTATTTTGTTGGATACCACAGAATGATAAGATATTGAAGCAAGTCATGTAAGAGCTTGAATGTAAGATTCAAGATTTGTCCTATTTCGGAGCCACTTACTTTTAATCATGACAGATAATATAGAAAATAATATGTCTGATGTAATTAGATATAAATTTATTCGTATTTAAAAATTTAGAACTGCTATGACGGTGTGGTATTGTCAGTTTTTCACTTTATTCTTATTTCTCGGACTTCAGGTGTTCGTTTTTCAACCACCATCTTCAGTTTAGGGTTTTTGTTAAGCTTTTTTTTTTTATCATTTTATCTGATTTTTTTTCACACACAAAATGAGATAAATACTCATATAATATAGCCCCTTTTACCCATCGATTTCATGCACTGCATAACAAATATTTCAACGAAACCATGTAATACATTCTGATATATGATAGAACAAAACGCCATATTAAAAGCTAAAGGTATCTTAAACCGATAATAACACTGTTCCATATTTTGTAGATCATGGAGACTGTGTCAGATGCTTTGATTGTGGCATAGGTAAAAAAAAAACGTGTTATTTATTTATTTGCTATTATTATACTGAGATGTAAAAATGACTTTTATAATTCCTGTGCATTCACAAAATGGGTTACGAGTGTTTAAACCCACTTTCAAGAATATGACGCCTATAACGTGGAAGTCAGCTATATAAGGTGGAGGGAATAAGAGTACTCAGAGAAAGAAAACCCCCACATCAAGTCACACACACACACACGCACACCATTACTACATATAGTTGTATCACATACACATTGGAACGGGTGAGAATTCACCTCAATAGCCTTAAAAGTTTTAAACACTGATTGTATAGGTAGATGTGAATTCACCTATCATACGATTGTGGTCACGCCGACCCCTGAATTTGCTTTGAAAGTATGTCGTGCCAATAGGTTCGAATTGTCAGTGATAGAAAAGTCCGTGAGAATACTAACGTTCACCTAGGCAACAAAGTTAGATACAAATGTAGCAGATGAGGATGAAAGGAATTTTACCTGAAATTAAATCAAATAATAAAGGTGTTTATCCTGTAAGGAAACCATTGAAAACGATTAGAACTATACATGCTTCTTCTCTTTTCTGTAAAATGTGGTAAGATAAATACAATATATGTATATAAGCACACAGTTTATTTGCACTGTCTGCGAAACAGACCAAAAAGACCGCCAAAGACTCGCCTTTGTACTTGTTTTTAAATGTAGTACAACAACAAAACAAATTCCGACATATATACATATATTCTATAATTTGGTTTTTCAAGTCTGATATGAATCCAGAAATAAATTGTATACGTGAAGTAAAATAACAATCGAATGATGATGCTCAATATGAGATGGTGTGGTCAATACCCGTAATGTGAATCCGTTCTCGCAAAGTATGAAGCAATAGCACACTTTTCCTATCTTTTTAAGGCCTGAGAAACTGGGAAAGAGAGGACAATGTATGGATAGAGCATGCGCGTTGGTCGCGCAATTGTCCTTACATACTTCAATTAAAAGGACAGAAATTCATGGACAGTGTACTGAAACTACTTGGAATTGTAAGTATAATTATATAAAAGACAATTTAGTGGTAAAGTCAACGCTTGAAATACTTCGCGTCACCATGATGACTTGGGGTTACCCTTTACGTCACAGATGTTACATTTGTTGTATTCAAACCTCGTCACTCGTGACTTTTAATCATGACTTTTAATCACGGAATATGATTTATCACGAGACTTGTAACATGAATAACATGACAGGTGCTACGTGTAGAGCAGAAACTGCCCACCTATCCGGAGTACCTACATTCACCACCGTTTATTAGTGGTCGTATTGGTAAATCAATAATATGTATTTTAAATAATTTAATAAAAGCATAGAAGATTCAATGTCTTTCTGTTTTGAGTACAGTTACATGCATTTTGACGCATTAGTAAATGTATCTTCAACGAGACGTTATGCTAAGTGGAAAGATATAAGTTGGTGTTACACTTCCATATTTACATAATATATATAGATTCTCATTCAGTTGCCCGTGGGTTACGATATTTCTCCACTCAAGAGAGTTAAATTAAAAAAAAATTAACCACGAGCCGTGAGTCGAGTGGTTAAAATTTTTAATTTAACTCTCGAGAGTGGAGAAATATCGTAACCCACATGGGCAACTGAAGGAGAATTTGTTTCTCTCATTATTTAACACGAACTTTATTTCAAAAGCCGTCAAACGAGTCAAACGAGTCAAATTCGGGGAAAGGCACGAGACATTTTAATCATCTAGAGGATTACAGATTTTTCCACCACTGGTTCAGCGGGGTTAAAATGACATCATAATGGGAGAAAACAGGTTCCATCCACTTTATCGTAACACTAAAGGTTATTCGTCCAGAAATGAACAACGTGTATATGGTATTTAGAAAATAATTTGACCCATGAAATCAGCTTAATCCCGCCTCCTCTTATTGAAGTGCCTGTACCAAACCCGGAAGGTGAGCGTCATGTATAGTGTGCTGGGGGTCTCGATTTTTCCTCTTTCTACGATTTTTCTATTAGATGTTGAAACTGTTCCGACAGTACCTTGGAATTTTATTTTATTGTATATAGAAAAAGGTAAGTTCAGAGAGTATTGATTTGATCTGATTAGATTTTTGGTGTTGAACGCCACTTTCAGCAATATTTCAGCTATATCATGGCGACCAGTTTTAGTGGTGGAAGAAGCCGGAGTACACGGAGAGAACCACCGACCATGGACAAGTAACTGGTAAATTATATCACTTGCGGCTGCGAGTCGAGTGCATCCTTTTTTGAGAGTATTGATACTAAAGGGTAACAGATACAATACTGATAGAGAATTGTATTTCTCACTAATGAGACAGCACAGTTCCTATTTTAGTCGTGTGAGATATATCCTTCCCGTGGGTCAGATAAGAATTCCACGCTACTTTTCCCGTAAAAATGTTAAGACGGAAAAATCTCAGACACCCGCGGGAAAGATTTCTATTGGTCTTCAACTCGGCCGAGCCTCGTTGGAGATCAGAAATCTTTCCCTTGAATGTCTAAGATTTTTCCGTCTTGCCCTCTTACCGGTGTTAGATCCTTTATTTCTGAAATAGTCCATATATATATATATAGTGAAGAGTTATATGCGAGTGTTTTTTTCACTTTCAAATTGTTTACTGCAGCAGGAGGTGATACTAATGAGTAACAAGTACAATGACGTTGTCACATTGTATTTATGATTCACTCCATGGAGTAAGGAGCTACCTGCCTTTTGTTTTATTTGTACTCGTAAAGGCTACTACAGCGAGAAGAAACGCTGAAGGGGAAGATATGTTGCCGTAATACCATTGTATTTCTGAATCAGTCCATAGAGTAGGGAGCTACCAGCGTTTTTTGTTTTGTGGTACCTGTAAATGTTACTAAGTAGCTAGAAATTACACTAAAAGGACAGAAATGTTGCCGTTATAAAGTAGCTAGAAATTACACTAAAAGGACAGAAATGTTGCCGTTATAACATTGTATTTCTGAATCAGTCCATAGAGTAGGGAGCTACCTGCGTTTTTTGTTTTGTGGTACCTGTAAATGTTACTAAGTAGCTAGAAATTACACTAAAAGGACAGATATGTTGCCGTTATAACATTGTATTTCTGAATCAGTCCATAGAGTAAGGAGTTACCTGTGTTCTGTTTTGTTTGTTTTTGTTGTACTCGTAATTGATTGATTGATTGATTGATTTATTGTGTTTAACGCCACTTTCAGCAATATCATGGCGACCAGTTTTAGTGGTGGAAGAAGCCGGAGTACACGGAGAGAACCACCGACCATGTGCAAACACATGGTAAACTTTATCACTTGTGGCTGCGAGTCGAGTGCACCCTTTGTGTAATTAACAAAGTCGGGAGCGAACCCACGCCGCATTGGTGATATGCGTGTATGAGTTGTTAGGTAATCAAACTACTTAGCTCATTGAGCCAACCGGGTACCGCTGTTGTACTCGTAAAAGTTACTACAGCGAGAAGTTACAGTAATAGGGAAGATATGTTGCAGCTATACCGTTGTATTTATGAATCGATCTGAACAGTAATGAGTTACTGGCATTTTGTTGTTCTTCGATGTTAAGCATCCATAGCCTACGAGAAGACAAAGTCCTACACTTGTAAAGAAACCAGGACTATATCGCACAGAAATGAGAATAGATCAAAATAAAAGCTCATGAATGTATTCAGGACACTGCCAAGAATATTTACAACATTGCCTAAAGAGAGTTAAAAAAAATGTTTTAATCGAAGCAATGATTGGTCCTTCAATACTTTTGGAGGATTTAAAGCGCAAGTGACAATCATGCATTTCATCGCGCACGTTATTACTGAAGACAATGTCCTTTTTTTTCTTGCAGGATGAGACCACTCGTCACAATTCAAATATAGAAAAAGAGGCAGGTATTATCGCAACAAGTAAGTTTAATGTTTGTTTTTCTTCATTACAAGGGTTATGTGTTAGGGTTATGGTGTTTAACGTCACTTTCAGCAATAATTCAGTGATATCGTGGCGGTCAGTTTTATTGATGGAGGAAACCGGAGTACCCGGCGAAAACCACTGACAATCTATTAATTACAAGTCGTTAAAGATAATTATCTAATTAGGGATATTCTTAATCCTACAAACCTCTCTACCACTAAACTTGTATGCAAATACATATTACTCTATTTTATTTAACTGGTCGGGCTGAGTTGGCCTTTAAATTTACATGAGAACATTCGATTTTATTTTGTGTATGTACAGGGTAGTTCCCGTTATTGACATTATTGAACTGTATTCAGCAGTGTCACCGAAATCAATTCATACAAAAGGAATATAACGCACAAGGGTATATAGCTGTAAAAATGAAATTGATCAGGTAACCTGACCCTCCTAAATCCATGGACTTCCCTGTAATCAGTCCACCCGTGTTAAGCCACGCCCAACCAGTTGAAAAAAATAGAATAATACAAGAAGCTAATACAAGCCGTAATAAGGCTTCTGAACAAAATAAATGATAAATAAACTATAATAATAATTTAATGTTGTATTTATTACTAACAAGAGTTATTGCAATATGTCATCGTATATACATTGTATAATGTAAATGTTTATTTTATTATGGATGTATAAACTAAATTGAACAAATTGCTGTTATATGTACCTTTATGTATTGTTTAATGTCATGTGATTGTATTGATACACGCCAGCATATGGCTTATTGTCAATAAAAATATTTGATTTGATTTGATAATTGCAGATTAAGTAGAAAATCAGTAAAAAAAAACTAGAGGCTCAGATGAGCCTGTATCGCTCACCTGACATAATAAGTCCTCTTAAGAATGTCTGCATGCCGAATACATCTAAGTTACTATTCAAATCCCATAGGGTTCTATGTTAAAACTATGTCTGCTCATGGCAGCCATCTTGGATGGAGGTCGTGGTCACCGGACATAATTTAAAAGTATACTACCCAAGGACCATCCATGCCATGTTTGCTTTAAATTGACTGACTGGTTTCAGAGGAGAAGACTTTTAAACAATTTTCCCATAGGATCCTATGTTAAAACTATGTCCGCTGACGGCGGCCATCTTGGATGGAGGTTGGGTTCACAGGACATAATTTTGAAAGTTGACCACCTAAGGACCATTCATGCCATGTTTGCTTTAAATTGACTTGCTGGTTTCAGAAGAGAAGACTTTTAAACATTTTTTCCATGGGGACCAATGTTAAACTAAGTCGAGTCATGGCGGCCATCTTGAATTTCTGATCAGCAAACGATTCACAAGTTTAGTACAGGATCGCCCAATGATCATTCCTGTAAAGTCACAATTCAATTGGCTTTGTGGTTTCTAACAAGAAGATTTTTTAAATTTCGACCAATCAGAACACATTATGGGCCCTGGCAGCCATGTTGGATTTCCAATCAGCGCCAAAAACAAAATT
>MJUT01032298.1:101291-115895 GCA_002080005.1 Gigantidas platifrons
CCCATAGGGTCCAATGTTAAACTAAGTCGAGTCATGGTGGCCATCTTGAATCTCCGATCGGCAAACGATTCACAAGTTTAGTACAGGACCACCCAATGATCATTCCTGCAAAGTCACAATTCAATTGGTTTAGTGGTTTCTGACAAGAAGATTTTCAAGGTTTCAACCAATCAGAACACATTATTGGCCCTGGCAGCCATGTTGAATTTCCGATCTACACCAAAAACACAAATCTGGTAGAAGACCATCCAATGAACATCTATGGAAAGTTTGGTTGAAATTTGTTCAGCGGTTTCAGAGAAGAAGAGTTAAATGTGAAAAGCTAACGGACGGACGGACGGACGACGGACGCTTACCCATGACAAAAGCTCACATGGCCTTTGGCTAGGTGAGCTTAAAACCCCCAAATATGTAATATTAAAACATATATGTAGATAAAATAACTAGAGAAGCAGAGATGTAAAAATTATAAAATGGAGACTGATGAATCGATTTACTTTGACTTGTATCTAACTTCCGAGTAGATGACTTTTGTTGTGGTTTCTCTTTATACGTTTTTGGGCGAGCCCTGATTTCAAGACAAGTACATAATATTAGCTACATTGTATATCTAATCTTTGCTGGTGAACAGGGCATGTTTTAATGATACAGTCGAACTTTTTCTAGCACGAACTCAGATTGCTGGATTATCATGGATCGCTCGAACTGTTTTTAATCCCGTAAATCTTGCCGTTAATTCCCCGATTTCTCCAACATCATTTGCTTTGATGTTTGTTACATCCCTCCGTACACATTAGAACGCCTTAGCACACTGATACTGAAATTGAAAACAAATTAATACTCTATTTTGAGTTGAGAAAAAATGTCAGTAACAATATAAATACAGCGTGACTATTTTATTTGTAGTAACGAAATAATATATTAATAGAGTTACAATGTTATACAATTTCCTTATTAACCACTAAATATCAATATTGTTTAAAATACTCAAAATTCATTTTTGGGCGAACGGCCAGTACGCATAGTAGACGAGACATTTACGTAAAGGGACAATTCTGAACTTCATCATCATCTCATTGAAAATTAACTTTTTCTCGCCATGACATAGCTGAAATATTGCTGAGTTGGCGTTAAGCTGCATATTACTTACTAAAAATCAATCAAACCCAACATTATTAGGTGTTAGATGAATCGCCTGATACAACAAATCAAACAAACAACTACATGTAACTGCTTAACCTTTCAGAACATATGAGTTCAAATCAAATCAAATATCAAATAAGCTTTATTTACAGTCGGCAAGACATAACAACAATTCAACATAAGCTCGTAAGAGCTTTTGAACCGACTAACATACAATAAAAAGGCAGACATAGAAAGATAAAATTAGCAAATAGAATTTGTCCCTTATGCAGATCTGAAGTAGAAGATGAATTCCATTTTAGTATTATATGTGATAAGCTTAAAGATATACGTGATAAAGTCTTTCTGAAATTAACTGATATTGTACCTTTATTTTCAAATTTTTCAGATTTAGAAAAATTCTTTTTTATATTTCGAAGTAATGATTATGACATAAACATGTGCTGTATTAAAGGCATAAGTGAAATGTATAAATACAGAAATTCATTGGTGTGACTTGTTTAAGACCAAGATAAACTATAATATTTCTGGTACTTTGTCTCTGTATCAAACCTCCTCAGTCGAAATATTAAATATTATATTAAATATTTTTCATTGTAAATAATATGAATGTTTATATTTGTGTATTCCTGCATACTGTAGTTGAATGTATTGTTTGTTGTTTGATGACAATCCAACTTTTGGATTTTATATCAATAAAATCTTATCTTATCTTATCTTACAATGTAATACACAATATAAACATACATGACATAAGCATGCAAAATAGATGTACTATTGGCAATCATAAACAGCAATCCATGTGGCAAGTGCCTCTCTAGACAGCTGTTTACAATCACCAACAGCAACTCAGTAGCAATAAAAAGCAAAAATATGTTAAGAATACTCAATGATGGAAAAACATTAATATAAATCAAAATGATATGCTAAAAAAAAAAAATTCCAGAACACAAAATAATAAAATAGAACAAAGATCAAATACAAGGAATCATTCTACGGAGTTTTCTCGGTGTTTTTCCTCGATCTTTAGTGTTCAGTGTAGAGTTATATCGACCATTATTTATCTTTTGTCGTCCCTTTTCATTAGGCTATTTGTATTGTCTGTCCTTTTTCGAATTACGACTGGCTTCTTATTAAACCTTTAGTATCTTTAAACTTGTCTTTTATTATACTTATCCCTGAACGAAATTGTAGAAATATTAATTGCTAGAAACTTATATGAATTCGTTATTTTGCTTGATAACAGAATATAATGCAGCACCACGAAATCCTTTGGACCATACAGCTGCCAGATACGTCTTGACTGAGAGAATATTTGAAGATGAAGAACTTGTAAAGTTATGTATGCAGACTTTGCTTCAATCTATAGGTAATTACTAGTCAAGTAGATTTTCATTAAGCTATATCTAAAGAACGTAGGTTTCAAAAACTACAAGATTAGATTGAGCTATTTGTAATAACGCCACTTAAAACAGTAATATGCCGCCAGTCAACTTTATCGATGGCGAAAACCAGGGTACTGAGATAAAACCATTTTTTTGTTAACTGAGTATCTTTAATTACAACTGAACGTAATTACAAAACAGAAGAGAGGAATAGCAAAAATTCTTACAATATTCAATAAACTTGTATAAAAATATGACAATTATATGAAGTCCGAAAGTAATAAATGTGCGCTGAATCCAAGGATAAAATATAACCTTTAACCTGTACTACATTACAATTACACAAATGTCTCATTTTGCGAAATTAAAAAACAAAGCAAATAGTTTTTTTTTTAATTAAATGTTTCCAAATTTATCTTCCATAATTGCGGAGTACCTGGTCTAACTCCCGTATATTGTGGTTGTATTTTGTGTCGGGTTTTGCTTTGATCAAGAGTCTCTTCGGACATAAATACTATTTGCATATATTAACCCATGAAAAATTGTAATTTTAATAATGTACATCTGACAATGTTGTGGTACGCTACATAAAAAGTATATACTTAACGAAACTGAGATCAGAGTCAATTTTTAACTTCGAATAGATCAGAATTAGCTAAAGTTTAATTAAAGTGTCTGTCCGTTTTATATGGTGTTTCGCTAGCTTTATGTTAAATGTCTTCATTTAAATTTTTTGGTGCATGTCACGATTTCCGCTTCAAATTGATTGAAGCTTTGTATTTGCATTGTGCCAATGGGCGTCATTCATAGATCGGGAAATACTGATATTACAGAGCACATGCTCTTCCTTTCGATTTTGCAGAATGTGATGTACGTGTGTATTTTTGTTTTATTCTATTGTTGGGTTTGTACTGTAGTTGTGTTATTGTTTTTATTGTTGACTTGTTAGTACCATAAGCATTACTCGTCAATAACTCGGCGATCGTCATTGCACAAGCCATAATGTGTTTTGTTTTCCTACACCAGTTGGAGGCATTCGCAAATTTGACCACTCGCTTAAGAGCTGGACTGGGTTGCACAAACATTGATTAATTCAACTGCCACTTGATACTTAAGATAATTGAAATGTACACGAATTTAATTTACATGACTTGGTTGATCGTTATGGAGTATCAGTGCCACAAATGACCACGGATATGTTCCACTTGTCGTAAACACTTCCCGGTCCGTTCCTCATTCATGACTCATCACCGGGCTTGTAATTAGATTAACACGACGGGTGTCACTAGTGGAGCAGGAACTGTTTACCCTTCCGGAACACCTGACTTCACCCCCGGTCTTTAGTGGGGTTCGTGTTACTCGATCTTTAGTTTTATGTGTATGTTTTGTAGATCGTTGTTTGTCCTTTGGTACTTTTTCTTTTGACCATTGTGTTGTCTGTTATTCTTTGATTTACAGATTTTGATTACCTCCCTTTGGTATATTGTCAAACTCTTCTTACACTTGATGTTTAATTCAGACTTAAATTTAATTGAGGTTTGTGCAAGCAAGTGCTGGTTAATAATTGTACGAATACTATTGTACTACCTCAGTAAAATGACAATACATTATTACTTGTATGAATTATTACTATATTGTAGCATAAATTGGTACTACTAATTTACATAAATATGTATTCAAAATCATGTTTTCTGTGTATTGTTTTGTGGATAATTGTTTGCTCTTTTGCCCTTTTTCTGTTGGATTATGATATATAGACAATAACAGTGCATTGACTTGACATACAATCGATATACGGATGAGGCTTAGAATCGGGAAAAATGCGAGGGTTTCCCGAGAATTTTCCTAGATTCGTGCCGAATACGTATATCGAATTTCATGTCAAGTCGATGCACTGTTATTGTCATTATACTGCAATCATTAGTGACATTAATGGATATTACTACCAATATTCAAATTATTTAAAAAGTTAGTTACCCCTAAGAGGCCCCAACTGATTTCTAAATGTTATAAACGGTCAGTAAAGCGTTTATCACTTGTAAATATACTGTCAACGCATTTTGACTGCTCAAATAGAACGATTGCAGTATAAATTGTGTTTTCTATCTTTTTGTTTACGGCTTCTTGTTACCCCTTTTGTTTTCTTACAACTTTTCATACATGAATATATCAGTCGAACTTACCTTCAATTTCAGGTTGGGATTCCATTACAAATGAAATTCTTGTTTCATCTATCCTGGAGATTGTTACTGAAAGAGATTCATCTAACATGGTCAATACAAATGAACTTCCTATAATGACTGGTGATGAGGGGTATTCTACACAACATTCCAGCACACAGCAGTCAATCGTATACCAATCTAAAGGTGACGACATAGTAAACGAATCATCGACCAAAGAACAAACATCTACTGGTATATATACCGAACGGAAAGCTAAACGTATGTTAATATATAATCTGTTGTATCTTTTTTTTTACTATATAATATTGTGCCACTATTGGAGCTCCTGATGCTCAGTCATTAGCTTTCTATAAAGTGCTATGTAAATCATTGTTTTCCCTTTGGACATTGTGTTGTGTGGTCTTCTCTCCTGAGGGGCCCTGGTGGCTCAATGATTTAGGTCGTTGGATCTAACAACTCATACAAGCCTATCACCAATACGGCGTGGGTTCGCGCCCAGCTTTGTAAATTACAAAAATGGGTGCACTCGACTCGCAGCCGCAAGTGATAAAGTTTACCAGTTGCTTATCCAGGTTTGGTGGTCCTCTCCGGGTACTCCGGCTTCCTCCACCACTAAAACTGGTCACCATGATACAGCTGAAATATTGCTGAAAGTGGCGTTAAACACCAAATTTCAAATTCAAGTTCAAATTCGTCTCTTCTGAATACCTCCTTTGGTATTTTTAAGCTTCTCTTGAATGAATGATATGTAGTTATGAATTGTAATTTATGATTTGCTGTATTATTTTGTTATCAGAAAAATACATATATAGAAAAAATAGTGGAGACTTGTATATAAATAAGTTAGAGAATATTGCATAGGTAGAAGTGAACCAACAACCATACAATCGCCACCATGGTCAACATTGAGCTATGCTATTTTTACGGTGTGATGAGCTTCAACAGTACAAACACTAGAATGAAGCCTAACAAACCAAATTTTAGCCAACAAATATTCGAGCAAGATCATAGGCACCGGAAGGACTAGCTTTCCTTGTTCTATTAAATGCACCCGTCGTGCAGTCCTATTTTCCAAAACTAGTTAAGGAAACAGAATGACATGCATATTGTCTGCAATCAATTACGACAATGGACGTCCACTTGGATTAACCAATTTTGATGGAGTCCATATATTTTCTAAAGCGATCACTTACCAGTACTAAAACCGCCTTATTTATGTAAAAGCGTGCTCTTCTCAAGTGTGGTAAATCGGGTTTTCAATGGGCAGGACCTAACCAATGACTACAAAATTAGTATTTGCTGATTGTCCGCCAAGGACGCTGCATTAAGGAGTAAGAAAATGCAGACACTGGTTGGCTTGAAGTCGAGATAATGTGTCCGAGTGGAGCGACATGTCTACATGTGGACTGATTTATCAGTTAGATAGCCCTATAAATCCAATTGGGCGCGGTTGTCTATTACAAAATAGTAAAAAAAATATATTGTTCTCGCCATGATATAGCTGCAAAACTGCGCTAAACAATTCACGCACTCGCTTACTTACAGGTACGGTTGGGCTGTTCGTAACATTGGTTCGGTAATTTTATTAATGTCGTTCTCTTTACAGTTGATGCCGACCCGATGAAAATTGAAAAAGAAAACGAGGAACTGCGGGACCTATATACATGTAAAATATGCTTGGATGAGAAAGTCGGTATTACGTTTGTTCCTTGTGGTCATTTGGTGACCTGCCAAAAATGTTCACCTAAATTAAGAAAATGTCCACTTTGTCGTACTTATATCCGCGGAACAATTAAAACAACGATATGAATATGAGGATTCATAATTATTTCAGACATACCATGTACCGGAAGTGGCTACAACATACCATGTACCGGAAGGGGGCTACATCTGATATTTAAATTAGTAGTACTGTATGGTATATTACACAAAATCTGCTACAACGAATGAAAACGTAGATATCTAATTTAGTGCGCACGACGCGTTTCTGGAATAACCTTCATCAGGATTGAATAATGTACAGTGAGTCAATATATCTGTGGTGACAATGTACATTGGTGGTCCATATGTCAGAGTTATTGTATATCATTGTGTCATTTGATTGTTATCACTTTGTGTTTGAGTTAGAAAATTAAATAATAAAAAAGGAATATAAAGAATCGTGTACAAGGATAACGGCAAAGTTACACAGCTAAGAAGTTTCTAATCCAAACTCTACATATACAACGTCTATCAACATTACCAATAAGACTGACCACCATAATATAACTAAAATATTGTTGAAAGTGGTGTTAAACACCATAACCCTAATCCCTCTATCAAAATTCGCGTTTCTCTACAATTATAGTAAAACGATTATATCCTTTTGGCAGTCTTAAATTTGCCATTTCTTTGTGACAAAAGAAAATATCAATAGGAAGGAAGAGTACAAAGTCACAATCCAAATAGACAAAACAATACCAATTAAAACATAATATCACAAGGAACCAAATCAACAAAAACACAAATTCTTACAATAAACCGGGTGTAATGCTGGGTGTTTCGAATCGGTAAGTTTGTTGCGTTTTTCGAATCGGCAAGTTTCTCTTTCTTATGACAATGGCATCCCCCTGGATGTCATTAGTCACAATGTTGTTATGCAAAAAATCGGGAAATGGCGTCCGCCTTACACTGGTACTATGGTCGCGATTAAATTTGACATTTATTCATGCAATTAATTTGCATCATCACTAAAGTTTGTGTGTTCTACTACAAACGAGAGCAAGGTGTACTCGATACATTGATACTATCATACAGTATGCCAGTTTGTGGCATGTCCGTGTACTTGTGGTACTCCGATTTTCTCCACCAACAAAACTTAAATATTATAAAATGGCGCCCATAATCGTAATCATCATAGTTACAAAAGGAAGCTATTTGTAAAGAGTTGAGACACGGAAATCTCGTAATGGTTGACTAATTAATAAAGATGTCCATATTACTTTCTTAGGGCTGTCTTTCGCATTGGTAGCTGGTATATTAAAAAAAAAATACTTTATTTTCTTTTACACCCATGGTAATCTTAGATTAACCAATGGAAATGCCGATTCGGTTACAGGCAGTAATGAAACAATCTGAGAGTACCCAACGGATTTCGAAGGTGTACATGAACAAAATAAAATAGATTCAAGTTATGTCAAATACTATTGAAGCCTAGTTTTTTAACGTATGATTTTACGTGAGTTATTTGTAAAACGCAAAGTGAACAATTTTTTAGCTATATCATAGTAAACAAATGTTACTTTTTGATAACGTGGTGATATCTGTTTTGTACTGGACACAAGCGGATTATTATAGTTCTAGCATACTGAAACGCCATTTTGCTGATAGACAGGTCGCGTCACTCGGACACAATATTCCTGTTTAGAGGCACCCGTACTTTGCTATCACTTCTTAGTATGACGTGTGTAACAGAGAAGCAGGATATACTAGTCTTATAGTATTTGGTTTGTCCAAAGCACGGACCAAATGCACGATCATGAAAGAAAGTTTAAACAGTGATGGTCAACAATTCCACCAATATCAACAATTCGAACAATCACATCTCAACTCTACACATTGAACATAAAAGATCACGACATATGAAAGTATTAAGTCCAAGTCCTGGATTGGGACAGGTACAAAAATATGGCGGTGTTTAACCTGATAATGAGATTCCAACCCTACCCCTACAGTCTCTAGAATAGGAGTTGACTTTTTATATTCGTGTTTCTAGGAATGTGTCGATGGAATAGGTAATGAGTTTTGATCTAAGAATATATCATAATTAGAGCGCTAATTGCAATCGAAAAATTATTTACATAACTAAATATATGGATAGCCCCAGTTATTAATCGGCAGATCTTATTTGTCGGAAGGTTTATCTGCCTAGAATCTCCCTACAAAAGATTCTACTGCCACACCATTGATGTCGAAATCACTAATCAAGACAAATATTTTCCCTGGTACATACAATTCTAAAAAGAAATTTTAAACAATGAAGGTCAACAATTCCATCAATATCAATAAAACGAATGATCACCTCTCATTTGAACAATGAACATAAAAAAATACCAGGACATATGACGTTGGAAATCCAGGCCTTGTTTTGGGAAAGACACCAACTTTATTTCGGTTTCGATTTCAGCCCTTGTAAAGCTGATAAGTTTCCTTTCACTAATCAATTCATTATTTGTGGATTTCACAATATATCAACTTTCAATATCGAAATAATCCAAAATTTACATATTATGAGTATGAAAATTGGGTCATGATTGCGGTAAAAAGAGTTGAAGATACCAAAGGGGTCAATCAGAATCCGTATATCGAAGAAGAACAGATAACACAATGACAAAAGCTCGTCTTTCTCCCCGTTTCTCAGTCTCATCGAGTATATTTTAAATTTACAATCGTATATATGTACGCGAGTATACTTTTTGAAAATTCATTATTTTCCCCATGTCTGTTGTGGGTTATCTCCCATTGACCAAAATCATACGCCATATATATATATAATATATATGTCTGAAAATTAAACCAGTGTTAGAATTAGATCTTTGAGCTGACAAATATTTGTTCTTCCCTCGACGGGATTTGAACTCACACCATTGATACACTGCAGCACCAATCGCTTAGCCTTAAGTCCAGTGCCCTAGACCACTCGACCACATCCGCTAGATATATATATAATTTTTATGACCTCAAACAAGGAAATCACATGAATGATATCACTTTAACAAAAAAGACACATGACCATAAATCATTATTTAATAAATATCAGCTTAAATAACTATAATCCTGAAACAACTGAGTATATACACAATGACATGAATTTTTTTTATAAAGGATTTTTTTTCTTCTTATTGAGGTAAGTTTTTCGAAAGAAAAAAAAAGTCATCATTTTTCATCTTCAAATTTATCGTGGCAAAATTGTCATATGCAAAAACTTTTTAACAGAGATAAAAAAAAAATTCTCGAAAAAGGAATTGCTCAAACAGATCCAAGCACAAAGAAACTAAACAACGATGATGACATATCGAAATATTTATTGATTTCGTAACTGGAACTAGAGCACACATATGTTTCTTACTTTCATATATAGATTTCAAAGGGTAATAAGGGTCAAAATATGTGACTATCTCTCTATATATCTCTCTGAATATATAGTATACAGTTTATTTTGTTGCCATATTTTCAAACAGGAAAATATATATATATAGTTTCTAGGAAATTACGATCCATTAAATGTATTAAGTATGTTTATAATTAGTCCAGTCTATGAAACAAGCTAGTTGAGAGAGAAATCTCTTATCTTTCCCCCTCTTCATCCAATTATAAAATGCCGATAAAGCTGTCATCATCTCAATGTGACCTAACCATTCTTCTCTCTGTCTCCATATCATATTTCATAACATCTGCATTGAAAGTGAGGGGACATAGAAGTTTTAAGCTCAATGTTTTCAGTAATTATGTTGAATTGAAACTGATCAAGTTACAGTTGTGGTGGCTGTAGAAGTTTAATGTTTATTTAACTGAGTTTAACAGATAAGGGAGTGATAAACGGGCTTATGAAAATCATCAGGGTTTGTTAATTCTAGGAATATTTGGAATGTGGTATATTAATCAAATGTTGAAATATGCTATTTATTTTGATTTTTTAAAGTGATAAACCCAGAAATAAACTTGATCAAATATCTATGTAGTGTTTTCGAAGAAAAAGGAGGGAAAATGAAAATTTATGAACGAAACTTTTAGAAAATACTCGATAAATGGAACTGACTGAACATTTAATTATGAAAGTAAAATAGGAAACAGTGAAATGTGTCACGATTTCATCGATTCCCGAATACCCCGGAATAAAGAACTACATGGACTCGCTCCCGCATTGATGTTTGATTTGCCATGGTCTGTTCCTACTTGTGGGTTATGAAATCACACCCATAGACACCATAGGTCCCGGGTGGCACAATGAGTTAGGTCGTTGGATCTAACAACTCATACAAGCCTATCACCAATACGACGTGGGTTCGCGCCCGGCTTTGTGAATTACAAAAAGGGTGCACTCGACTCGCAGCCGCAAGTGATAAAGTTTACCAGTTGCTTGCCCATGGTCGGTGGTTCTCTCCGGCTTCCTCCACCACTAAAACTGGTCGCCATGATATAGCTGAAATATTGTTGAAAGTGGCGTTAAAACACCAAAAATCAATCAATCAAATCAACCATAGACACCAGGATAAAAACAATATAAACATGCGCACACAGGTCTGACAACCTCTTAAATATAGCAAATCAATACTGATTGTTCCATTTAAAGTCCAGATTAAATTGACAAACATGCATACACTATTCCAAAGGGTACCTGGTAACATGGAAACGTAAATACGTCACTGCAGGTAAGAATACAATATACATCGAGTTTATGGGCTTATTTGACAACGAATATTGTTGAAACTATACAATTTATGGGAATCAAAATCTTCTCCGCCGTTTTCAAGAATAAAAGAAGAAAAAATACAAGTGTTGCATTGAGTTATTTCAATATAATGAATATATAATAAACGGGGTTCGAACTCAGTGCTGATAGGCACTGATTGCACAGGTAACTACCATACACTCCTTCATACGTAGAAACAAAAATAATATCTTAATTTTATTGTCATACACAACTAAACATCTTTTAATAAAATGACCCCACAAAATAGTTAACCTGATAGACTAATGCTGAGATCAAAATATAAATGTATTATTTGTTTTCTTCGAAAATAAGATACAATGTATTCACAATATACTTTCTTCCGTAAGAAGATGCAAAAAAGTTTATGATTGGATTTAGTCTGTAATGCAATAAAAAAACAGAAGTGGTATTCGTCGTCCAGAAATTTACACTTAACAGCGTATCAATGACCTCCAAAAATGTACATCTAATTAAATTTAGAAGGTTTGCTGGTTTATCTGGCGCAGTTCATCATACAGAGGCGGAGTTATCTTGATTGGCTTGAATTAGAGTAGCCCAGACACAAATTGCTTGCGAACCCGTTTTCCCCGAAATATTTCGTGAAAACCACTTTTTGGTTGTTTTAGATGAATTTTTACTCACATCTGTTCAAGTTTGGGAGAAAAATTCCGATTTAAAAAATCTGACAAAATCGTAGACATTTCCCGTTTAATAATTGCAATTAAAATGATCAAAACACATCTTTCAGTATTCAATGACCCTGAAATAGACCGAGGGAAAAAGTCAAGCTGATTGTTGATGACTGCATATAGAATATCAAACCTTATGGAACGCCATAACTGTCTTCAGTTTTTTTATTGTTCAGTGCTCACAACATTATGTTCAGTAGTATATTACATTTTGTTTAGTAGTTTTGTATTTATATTCGGATGATACTTCTTTCATATATTTAGTGATGCAGATATCTGTAATTTAATTGAGATATTTGTATTCAATTAAAAAATTCTGCATTTTAATCAGTACAGATTTCTATATCCCTTATTGAGAATTATTTCCAATTTTTCCCGATTGTAAAGATTAGGTATTGACAATTCACTTGGCAGCCCTACATATTATACCCCGACGACACTTATGAAATCCTGGACAATCATAGGTCTGTTTTCTGTTCCGTTGGAATTTAAACCAAAGATGAAGAACTTGATCTACCGCAACTCTACTGGATTCCTAAATTTTATGTATATTACACAAGTGTCCTTACAAAGAGCGCTATATTGCTGGGTCTGCCAAATGCTCGACGAAACTTCTTTCCCAAAAAATGAACGCCTATTCTATCAGCAGTCAAAACCGGGCTTCAGGGTTACCGTGGCACTAGCTATCGCAGGGTTTATCTTATTATAGGATTATGTGGGGAAATGAAGCAAATATTTTTATCTGAAACAATTGAATCGCCAATAAAAGGGAAACTTTTCTGGAATGTTCGTTGAATGTTTCTTTAAATCGTGTTGCTAATCATAAATCCAAGAAGGCCCTCAATATAAGTTTATGTTGATTAGAAATTAAAAAAAAATGTTTTAAACAACATTGGGGAAATGCTGAAATATCTTATCAGAAATCAACATATCTGATTACACCGACTATTTACATAAATGAAAACAATGTTATTTATAACCTGTCTCTCCTCCTGTCTAACACACAACGCAAGAACTTTGTATGGTTGGCTTTTTAATGAACGTGGATACACCTATAAATGGGACACACACATATTCCCGAATACAAGATCAATTTATCCAGTCCTGTTTATCTAAAATTGATGAAAATTCTGATAAAGCTTTAAACTATAGGCTTTTCAAAAGACAATTTGACACTGAAAATTACTTGCTTCAATATTGTTGAAAGTGGCGTTAAACACCAAAAATCAAATCAAATCAAATCTGAAAATTACTTGTATTCTCTTGAAGATATCTTCTTGTATGAATTTGGTCGATTTTGAACTCTTAATATATATATATATAAATTACCAATAGATAGTGGAAGATGGCAAAATATAGACCGAAACATGAGAATTTGCAACCTGTGCGATAAAATGAAATTGGAGACGAATTTCATTATATTTTGACATTAATAATACTCAGAAAAAAAATATTTATTGACAGCCCATTACAGAAAAAGACGAAATATTATTAAATTCGGCGAATTAACGTGAGCTTAAAAAACAAAATTAAGCTTACAAAACTTTGCAAATTCTTTCAGTTTATTAATTATTAAATAAAGATATGTATACCCCAGGCTAAATTTTCTTGTGTACTTTTGTTTTCAATATCATCCTGGCATGTATGCCTTTCATTAGTACATAAGTGTGTGGGGTTTTTTTAAATTAACTTTGTCATTTCTGTTCTTTGACATGTATTCCTGTATAATTATGTTATGCTGTTATTTTTTCTTCATTCTTTTAGTTCTTTGCCTCTTTATTTTTATTTGTGTGAACGATGTCTTCAACCAATGGCAACAGTTTGTAATATCATATTCAAGGAAGGTTCATTCCCATTTATATATCCAACTTTTTGAAAAATAGATAGTACAAGTCATGTTTATATAACAAATCAAATCAAATACTTTATTGCCATTATACAGTTACTGCATGTGACTAAAATAAACAGAATACAAACAATACATACATGATAATAAAGACAAAATAATGTTCAAATAAACATTTCAAGAGTCCCCTGTCCTCAGTTCTGTAGACTGTTTTAAAAAGGAACCAAGCTTATTTACCTGAGTAGTTGTTTTAGGATTGAGGATATAAGTCACTTTATCCCAATCTGATAAACAATTAAACTTTTCATTGTCATTTTTTTTTAAATCCAAATAATCTTTTCTTGTGGCATTGTTATTTTTGAAATATAAAATTAAGTGAGTTTCGTCCTCTATTTTCTTACATTTTTTACAGAGTCTTTCTTCTCTGGGGATTTTTAAGTATCTTCCTTTTTCGATAAGCAAATTATGATCACTTATTCTATATTTTGTTATTAGTTTTCTATATTCTAATTTTGGACAGGATAAATATTTTTCTTCTGAGATGTTACCGGAATTTTTTTTATTTTTATAAATTTTGAGTTTACTGTTATCATCAATGTCTGTTATTTTCTTCTTGAATAAGTTTTCATATACAGATTTAATTTCTGATTTTATTTTGTCTCTTGTAAATTTTGTTATTTTTTTCAAAGAGTATTCCTTAATTTTTTCCAAATCTAAATTTAAATCTTCCATCACATCTTTAATATATGTAAACCATGAGTAAATGCCCTTGTCATCTAAATTTTTAGTAAGTAAAAATGATTCTTTTAACAGAGGGTTTATTTCCTCAGAATTTAATCTGATAAAATACAGTATAGAATAAAATTTAGTATAAAGTTCCAGTGGG
>MJUT01032298.1:116648-164943 GCA_002080005.1 Gigantidas platifrons
ACACTAGAACATGCGTTATTTGCTGAATTAGAATCTATTTCATGTCGGTTGTGACAAATACACACAAGAGATATTTCATGAGACAAGTACAGTTTCGTTTCGTAAACCAAATTCCCAAATATAGGATTCACTTGTTTTTCACTCGGATTCTCTCGGAGGATGACATGTCGCATCATTGCAGACGAGAGGGGGGCTTGGCAAAATCACAATAAAAAACATGGAAATCGGACTTGACATATAAAAGTAAGTTAATTTTTATTCTTTTTTAACATATATATTCCAGCGTGTGCAGTTTGAGCTATGATGAAATGTTATTATAATAGTGTAAAATGGTCAAAAAGTTCCCATCGAAATTGGATGGGAACTTGCTAAAGGAAAAATGGCTTCCTACATAAGACTCCGAGGCGTGGACATCAGAAATAAAAAAAAAATAGAAAACAGTAAATAGTAAATAACAAAAAATAATAAAATTGAAACATGTAAAGTAAACATCGCGCCTATCGGAGTCTTATATTGTAGGACTAGAGAATAAAGATATATACAAATGCGTATTATGATAAATTGATAATTGATAAAAGCATGATAGCTTCATCGCATAATTAACATCATAACGACGAATCATGCAGGAAGTGTATTCACATTCTAATTTAAACAACAACACGCATTGGGGAATTTCGTTGTAACGCCCAGATTGTTAATGTAGTATATGTTAGAATGAGAATAAGACGATGTTATTACTTGGCTGTTTACCATTTAAAATTTGATTTGGATTTCTTAACTTACTCAGGTAAGGTCTTTTTGTACGCAGAAACTACAAGTAATGAAAGTTATTTATAGCTACTGTACACAGGCACTCGTTTCATACATTTGTTTACTATCTACGTCTATCTTTATGGATAGACGTAGATAGTAAACAAATGTATGAAACGAGTGCCTGTGTTACTGTATTTTTAGCGGACTCTTGATATTTTTTAATCTACTGTTTTATTTCATTTTTTCCCTGGAATAGATCGGGTTTACTATCAAATGTCGGTTCTAAAAAGATATACACTATCCACACTAATATATTCAATGGAATACAGTAAATTAAAGAAATATTGCGGCATCCTATCGGGGTTCCATATGAGAAGTACCAAAGAGGATCTTGTCCAAAGTACCTGTTCCCGGAGACGAAAAAAAAATGTCCCAACAAACAAACTTCCTCACAGTGTAAGAAATTGATTGGTCTCCTAAGAATAAAAAAGGGGGGAAACACATTTTAGCCGAGTTGCAATGAAGTTACGCTCGACTTGTGTATTTACGAAATGCTTGAGATCTCAGTCGTAAGTCTGAATTTTCAGAATTGATTCTTGTGTCCGCTCTAACTATTTCATTCTTTCATGGGTTCTCACCATTTTTTATGCAGAATCTTTATTTCATGATTTCTATGTATTGATTTATTATTTATATAAGTACCTTGCAACCATATATTTCTGGCATGAAACAATTTGATATATTTTGAAGTCCAACTTTGGCAAATATCCTGGAAGCCTCTCATACCTATTCTATATATATACTTTTTTTTAAATGTCTTGCAACCAAAAATTTCTGGAATCAGAAGAACAATAGCTGTTGCATAAAACAATTTGAAATCAAGCTAACTGAATTCCAACTTTGGCAAATATATCCTGGTGAGTGAGTGAGTAATTAATGTTTAACGCCAACTCGGAATTTTTTCAGCTATATCATGGCGAGAACAAGTTACAGTTGATGAGACGATGATGATGTCCTCTTTGTGCTAGACCAACTTCTTAGTTGGATTTTTATTGCGCTAGCTCACCGAAACAGCAGTCCGCTACAGTCGGGACTCATTTTCCCGATTCCAAGCCAACAAGTCTTTGTTCTAATTCCTTAATGTTGCGCGCTGGGCGGAGAAGCAACAAATATTATCTCATAGTCGTTGGTCTGGCCCATTTTAAAAATTGTATCAAAACTGTAGTTCGGTTCAACACAATAGACCATTAAGTTATATACATTTTTGTACATATACTCCCGATTTTATTCTAATAAGCGTTTATACAAGAGATTTCCATTATGATGGGTAGAATGGTACAATACAAAAGCAACGGAAAAGAAAAAAAATCCACGGTATAATATTCTTATAATTTGTAGATAATCGAAAACTGTCAAAAAAAATAATAGAAGAGAGGTTTTTTTTTATAGCAAAAAAAATCCACAAGTTCTTACGACCTGAAAATTGTGTACAGATCATGATAAAAAAATATATGTTGTTTCCATTGAACTTTGCATGAAAGGGCACTCTCTGTTAACCTCGCATTACAAAGAAATCAAAACGTGCAAATAATCAAGTCGGAAATGCTGGCTTTTCAATTACTTGTACTAATACAAGATAAGACTCACGCAATCAGTGTAATACATCCAATAGAAAAACCTTTATGACTGTAAATTACGTGATAATTATACAGTGAAAATTTCCAATCGTAAACGTCATATGACATGACTAGTATATTTATATCATATTGTTGTCATATGCATATTCATGATATAATTGTGTCTCGTCATTTATTGTAATTATGTGTTTGCGCTAATAAAATATTACTTATTAACTGCATAATTGTTATAATTCTCATTTTGCAAATTAAACATTTCAAATTTGCAAAATGAGAAATAAGTAATAAACCAAGTAGAACTACATGTATATAATTCTTTGAATCATACATAACATATCTTGGGGGCTTTTTCGTGATTAGAATCTGGGACTATTATACTGTCAGTATAATAGCCCCAGTTAAATGATTATAAATAAATTTAAATAATGTATGACAAGGATTATTTTGGATACTGAGTGGTCACCGCCACCGGGGAATTTCAACATTGGCTAAAATTAAATGAATTTTAGTTTCACTAAAAAAAAAGGTTTTAAAGTTATTGAAATATGATCAAATAATCACACACACCCCTTTTTTTTAAGGAAACCAAGGTCTTATATGTTGTGAATCAATTGCTATTATATGTATACAAATTCAAATTCAAATTCAAATTCAAAATTTTATTGTCATTAAGCAATACAGTTTGTGACAATTATACACATAAACAGACAGGTAACAAAGAGAACATAAAATCGACATTTTCAAGTAAATATGTGAGTCCCCTGTCCTCAGTTCTAATGACTTTTTTTTTAAAAGGAACACAGTTTATTTACTTGAGATGGTGTTGATGGATTTAAAATATATGAAAGTTTTTTCTGATTCTGATAAGTTATTAAAAATTTGCAATTTGCGATTGTTTTTTGCATTAATAATTCAAATCAAATCATAATCATACTATATTTTCATTTGAGCATATCTTACATACAGCTTGCAACAAAAAAATGTTAAAGTTAACTCCCCTTATCAGTATTACTAAATTCAAATTCAAATACTTTATTGCCATTATACAGTTACTGCATGTGACAAAACTAAACAGAATACAAACAATACATACATAAGTATTACTGAATTGGAATCATTTTCAATACTGTGTACTGCCTTATATTTTCTTTATATTATTGATTATTGTTTATTGTATTATTAACTTTATTTGATATTGATTGTTATGCTCCTATGGGCCGATAAATCGAAAATAAAAATCTTGATCTTATTAAGGACGTACGTCCTTGCCCTTATATTAAGCTAAGCGTCACCACAATGATATCCAATCATTTTACGTGGCCATTTTGAATTGCCTACAATGATGAGACGGATGGAAATTTTCTCCGCAATGTTTTGCTTATTTTGTTGGTAAGTAGATTGTTAGTTTAAAATGAATCATGAATATTATATTTGCAGTAGTAACAATATTGACAATAAGCTTTAAATTTTCAGACAGTCCTAAAAATAGCCCACCCATGCCATGGCCACATAACAACACCATTATAGGATAACCATTTACCTGAAGCAATTTAATAGCATACATTACTAACTTTTAAAGTTATTCCTAATAAATGAATATAATACAGGTGAAATGGGTCGTCAGGTACACATCATTTGTTATATAAATAGAACAATATATTATACATGTTATATAAATAGAACACAGGACGTATATATTTAGACAATCGATAGGAAACAGTTTATAAATAGGACATGGGAAATCGACAGAAGAAAAATCCACAAGCTAAAAATATATGTTTACTACATGTTGAAGGATTGATAAATTTCCAAACGGAATTATCCAAGCACAACTATTTTATCTACCAGTCATATATTACAAGAGGAAATGATTATAATACCCGTTTCTATTGTTCAATGATATCTAGAACAAACAAATGTTTTTCAAAATTCCCATAATTTACCATGCAATCTGTCATGAAATAAATTGTGATAAAAAATTAACATGAAACGTATTTGTAGTTAAATATAGATGCAGTCAACTATGATTGGGCATTGTCACCGATTGTGTGATTTTTTAATGGAAGTATTCCTAAATTATAACAAATGACATTTTGGGATGATCAATTATGGTTTCTCAGAACTGACAGGACTTGTATTTTTTCTTATAATCCCCCAACATTTGTTATTTTCCGACCTCAAAAAATAATTTAGTTTCTTTGAAAATTATTTGTTGATATGGAAATTCAAAATATTTCAAATAAAATGAATATAAATGTTTGTAAACTGTCAAAAGGTAGAAGTTACATTGTGTGTAGTACACAATGTACATGTATATTATCTTATGCAGAATTTTATTTCTATATAGGTGAGAATGTTATAGTTTCCAAAGATATTCACTATTTAATACTATTTTTCAATAAAAAAAGGTTTATTAAGACCAGACTTTTTATTTGCAAGAGGTAAGGCAGTGGCGTAGCTTACATGTATACTTGAGAATCCACATCATTTTGGTAACAAAAACGAGATAAAGGAGGACAGAGAGGGCATCATCTTATACAAGATTCAGTCTGAAGATAGGTTTCTTGCAGAATGCTTAATACATTCAAAATTCCAACAACTGTCAAATGAAGATTCAATTTGATAGTGATGGAAAACAAGATGGAGCATGTCTGAACTTGATTGATTAATTTATTGATTTTTTGGTTTTTAATGCCACTTTCAGCAATATTCCAGCCATTCATGACGACCAGTTTTAATGGTAGAAGAAGCCAGAGTACCCAGAGAGAACCACCGACCATGGGCAAGTAACTGGTAAACTTATCACTTGTGGCTGTAAGTCGAGTGCACCTTTTTTGTAATTTACAAAGCCGGGCACGAACCAACGCTGTATTGGTGATATGCTAGTAATAAGTATGAGTTGTTAGGTAATTATATAATCCAACTACCTAACTCATTGAGCCACCCGGGCCCTTGTCTGAACTTGAAGTGAAGCCCAAAAACTATAAGATACTTTTATTTACCAATTATGGGCCCACGAGGGGCATGCATATTCACATATATAATTACTTAAAACATAATATGTGTTTAACAAAGACAAAGATACAATTAACATATATACAGTTATGAGCTGTACATTGTTCTACTGACCCTTCTTACAATACAATGCCTCCATAACTGTAACAGCTGAACCATCATTTTCTGTAATGAATCGTATTAAAACGTATGTAAGGAGTACCATGAGGACCGAGCGTCTCTCTGTTCTTGCTACCCTCCATATTTACAGAGGTTGAGATCGACAGGCAAGAGGTTATCTCAATTTGGGTATGTTTATCTGATTATTATAGCTATATATTTAGACTACTTCAATCATAAATATGAGATTAATACAATTTGAACTGCGTAATTTTGGATAGATTAGTTAGAAATCAGTGATTGTAATATTTGCTCTATAAGTGGCGAGAGTATTTCCATCAAAGTACAAATGGCTTGCTAGTTTTCTTTACCTACAATGTAAGTAATAATCATATTGCTGCCAAACTCCTGTCATAAGGTACAGTTTTCTAAATTATTTTACAGAAAATATCAGCGTAAAACAATAGCGGAATGAGGTTTTTAAAAGCTCAAAATAGTTTTCGGACGGTGGCATCACCCCCTGAACACCTTACTGGTGCTCTTATCTATCCTGGACCCACAGACCATCGACCGCATTTCTGATCACTAAAGCATCCATTTCATTTAGCCACTGTAAGGTGGGGGACAGTTAGCTGCAATAATGTAGCTCCTGTGACAAACTTGTGTCTCGGCGGAGCTACAAAGTGGTCCCATTCGGCATAATGGAGCAAAAAAATAAATTGCAGTTGAACATAAAAACTCACTATTAACGCTTCAAACATTTCATTATAACTATTACTGATGATCACAGTCCTTGTTAAATCGGTTTGGCTGAGAAATGTATGCTTTTCAAAGGTAGCAACAAACTTGTCCAAATTTATCAATCGTTCTCCATAACCGGAAACTATGGAAGGCGGTGCTTTTCTAAATATGGTATTTCTTACTATGAAAATTTACTATTAATGTAAACATTCACGCCTCAAATCGCCAAATATGGTATATCGACATCCGACCGGAAATGACCACAAATGACGAAATTCAAAATGTATGAATGAAGAACATAAACATTTTTTTATTTTGTGGGAATTACATTATAAAATACTGGTATGTGATAAAAACTTGTTATAATAGTGGACAAAAGGAAAAGTTATGTCTTATTATTGATAAATGCAGGCGTCAGAAACTCTGTAAGGGAGCGCAAAAAATCTCTGCGGCTGCTCCATTACATGTAATGGCATCCCGTTAAAACCCTTGCGAGTAAACGAGCATTTAGGGTTTTATTATTAGAACTAGGGGACAGTATATTGTATGTTAACACTAGGGACCGACATTTCAGTTTTAGGGGAAAGGATTGCCCCCACGCCAGGTTTTTTTTTCACACGAAACGAAGATCGGATTGTATTTTTTCTCGGACATGAATAATACCTTATTTTCCCCCAAATTTTGGAAAATTTTATACTGGTTGAAAAATGAATGGTCAGAATATCTATTTTATGAATCTGTCCGGTCGATTTACTTTTTTCTCTATACAATTTGGTGACACAGTTTCTTAAAAACATAGCACCCCAAGTTAAATGTTCGTTCCCATTTACATAATGATTTTATAATTTGTTAAGATCCTGTCGGGATAAAGTAAATGGCCCAACAGTAATTTGTTGTATATATCTCTTGCCGTTCCCGAGTTATGAGGGACCATGATTTTCAAATCCGATTTAGTTGGGTTTTTATTTTTTTTTATCTAAAGACCTTGTATGACATTCCGTTCTTCTACATACTAGTAGTTGCTGGGCAATATAAATAATTTTCAGTACAACTGGTTCAGAAGGACGCCTTTGTAGGCTTGCTGCGGTCGTATCATGTTGCGTTCGATGTAGAGGTTTTTGTTTTATTTAGCTAACCTGACCTAAAGGGTCATGACGGAATCGTCATCACTTGTCGTCCGTCGTCGTGCATCTTTCCGCACTTTCCGAAGTTTCTATAAGGGAACGACCATTTAACTTGAAAAGGGATGGGGGGGGGGGGGGGGTTNTAAAATAATTTTCTGATTCCCAATGTTGCTGAAAAAAATATTCTGATTTTGGTGGAGAAAAAAAAGATAAACTGATTCAGAGTTTTTGTCATATAACCTATGTTGAATTCTGGAAAAAAATATTCTAACTCTCGTGTTGTCCGAAAAAAAATTTCTGAGTTAAATGGTCGGTCCCTAAAAACCTTTATATACATGTACATCTCTGAAGCCGAACCATAATTACATATGATATTGTCTTTGACCAGATGAGCTAAACACTAAAAGACATGTTTATACAATCTGTTTATATTACAAAGACATGTTTACAGACAATCGTCGTCAAAATAAAAATGTTTTATTTTCTCTTCTTTTCACTATGAAATTATTTGCTGTTTTCAGATTGTAATCTTTGAATTCATAAAGGAAACGGAACACTACAAAAATTCAGGCTTTGGTGAATGCTTAATAGTAATGGAGATACGGATACAACTATCAAACCTTTCTAGGAAGGCGAAATATTATTTTCCAAAGTATTCTTCCGGTAAATATGATATTTATGAGGAATGCTTACACGCCGCTCACGACATGAGAATTACAACAGTGGAAGATGCTAATATTCCAGTTCGACTTTTGATACAGCCACTTTCCGTAAAGAGGAAAGGTGACGGAATTGCACTCACAACGGAGAACGGATCGGATACGTATAATGGCTTTATACCTCTGCATCTTCTACTCAGGACAGATAACGAATCACTTACGTTCAATGGCTGTATACCTCTGCATCGTATTCTCGTGGTAGATTACGAATCAGATACGTATAATGCTCAGCATCAGCCAGGTTTTAACGTTGTTTTGATCGACCAACATGTCGAGACTGATGATACTACTATTTGTTTGGTAAGTAATTCGGAAACGAAATTCGTAAACATGGAGTCAAATACAACCGTTTCTATGAAACATGACATCAGTAGCAATGCTTCATTTCTGTCATACCTTTCTACTAAAGATAACTATGGTTTATTAGAACAAATCATAAGATACTGTAGGAAAAATGAATGGATTGAAGAAGTTGATGAGTTAATGCATATGGGAGTAAAATGTTTTTTTAATAATCTTCACATGCAGCAGTTTGGTGCTATGTTTTGCTGTTCCGATGCTGCTCTAAGCAGTTCGATTACACGAGTAGGGAATGTTAAATGTCTACCTCACGTTTTGAGATATGAAAGGAAGGATGCAACTTCGTGTTTGGTGAATATTTTAAGAACGAAATTAGTCGTAGTGGAGTCGCTTACAAATGACACGAAAATGCACAGCAATATAACCGCTTCATTTATCAATCAAATTGTTAATCTCATTCAAAGTGAAACTACTGCTTCGAAAAACGCATCTCGTGAAATTCTATCTACCAGAAGTGCAACAACTGAGTGGAAATCTTACATTTATACCTCTGCTACATGTACTAAGCTAAAGCACAATATTGTTGACAATATTCTCGGTAACTTTGCAAAACAACATGATTTTACGGTTGCCAAATCTGATATATTTACCAAACATAATTATGAAGAAATCCACAATCTATTTATTATTAATGATAAAAACTTCAATGTAGTCTTACTAAATGTCGTAAAGCCATATTTAGTCTTGTCTGGTATGGTTGCATGTATTTATTATGCACTTTCTCAGAAACATTCAATATCGGCCAGTAAAAATAGTGGGTCTATTTCTGTGGACTTGTTGGTGATTTCTTGTATTATTTTGTCATCAAAAAATGTGATATTACTGAGATATAGTACATTACAAAAGAAACAACAGTTGTATAATTATTTATTTTCGACATTGCAAAATTATTGTGAACAAAATAATGATAATATGATCTACAAAAAGAAATCTATAGAAACACTCAAGACTATTATAAAACAATATGATTACACACGAAACGATACATATCTTGTTTGTCCCGTACATAATTTTTATTTTGATAATTTGTCTAACGAACTTAATAGAGTTGGAACGCTTCGTCAGTACCCCGCAGATAATTGTCCTAGTTTAATTAGACTTGCGGCCGCTGGATTTTATTACACTGGAAAAGGACGCGAAGTCCGTTGTTTTTCTTGTGATGTTTCATGCAGTGATTGGTCATACAATTCAGTCCCAAGTGAAGTGCATCGTCGAATATCCCCAGATTGTGAATATTTAAACGAACGTTTTCCAATAGATAAAACACACATTTGGCCTAAATCTACAGACGGTTCACAGAGAAGTGTTGAACTCAGTCATACCAGTCGGAGTGATGAAATTGTATGCCATTCGTGTAAGTATATATATTCATTTGAAAATAAATAAGGTTGGGTTGGGTTGTGTTTCACGCCACTTGCAACAATATTTCAGCTATATCGTGGCTGTCCATTTTATCGATGTGGGAAGCCAGAGAAAACCATCGACCTGCCGCAAGTCACTGATGGCATACTTTATCACATAATGTTGTATCGAGTGTACCTCGCCTGAGTGGGATTCGAGCTCACAACGTTAGTGGTAATAGGCACTGATTGCATAGGTAGTTGTAAATCACGACCACGATGACCCGTCTAAATAAATGAAGATGAAAAACTTGTTCTAAACTTTCCACATATTTTAATAGTGGAAAGATAAAGTAACAAACAGCTGTGCCATATGAACATGATCCGTGCTCATAAAGTCTAATATTCCTCTGAAATACCAACAAATTGAAACACGTCAATATCATCAGACCACCATGCCAATTAAACTGGTAAAGTTTGAAGGATATCAGTCGTGCAAACATTTGCAACATGTGTATCTTCTGGTTTATTGATGCACCAATAAAAATTAAAAAAAAAAAAAAATTCGAAAGGAGGATAAATGGACACAAAATTCCGAAAGTTTATATATTTTGAAAATATACACAAGTTTTATTTCTAATCTAAATTTGATGAATTTTTTTCATTGGACTGATTTGTGTAAATGGCTTTAGGAAGTATTCTATCAAATTTCCTCTAACAGTTTTGGTTTTCGAGATAAACGTGACTGTAGTAAAATTGTTGCATTGGGGAAGCCATTGTCGACTTGCTATGATCATGTTATGCTGTGTCCTGCAGTAAAACTAGTGCATGGGGGAAGTCCTTGTCGACTTGCTATGATCATGTCATGCTGTGTCTTGCAGTAAAACTAGTGCATGGGGGAAATCCTTGTCGACTTGCTATGGTCATGTCATGCTGTGTCCTACAGTAATACTAGTGCATGGGGGATATCCTTGTCGACGTCTTATGGTCGTATCATGCTATGTCTTGCAGTAAAACTAGTGCATGGGGGAAGTCCTTGTCGACTTGCCTTGGTCATGTCATGCTGTGTCATGCAGTAAAACTAGTGCATGGGGGAAGTCCTTGTCAACTTGCCTTGGTCATGTCATGCTGTGTCCTGCAGTAAAACTAGTGCATGGGGAAAGTCCTTGTCGACTTGCCTTGGTCATGTCATGCTGTGTCCTGCAGTAAAACTAGTGCATGGGGGAAGTCCTTGTCGACTTGCCTTGGTCATGTCATGCTGTGTCCTGCAGTAAAACTAGTGCATGGGGGAAGTCCTTGTCGACGTCTTATGGTCGTATCATGCTGTGTCCTACAGTAATACTAGTGCATGGGGGAAGTCCTTGTCGACGTCTTATGGTCGTATCATGCTGTGTCCTACAGTAAAACTAGTGCATGGGGGAAGTCCTTGTCGACTTGCCTTGGTCATGTCATGCTATGTCTTGCAGTAAAACTAGTGCATGGGGGAAGTCCTTGTCGACTTGCTATGGTCATGTCATGCTGTGTCCTACAGTAAAACTAATGCATGGGGGAAGTCCTTGTCGACTTGCTATGGTCATGTCATGCTATGTCTTGCAGTAAAACTAGTGCATGGGGGAAGTCCTTGTCGACGTCTTATGGTCGTATCATGCTGTGTCCTACAGTAAAACTAATGCATGGGGGAAGTCCTTGTCGACGTCTTATGGTCGTATCATGCTGTGTCCTGCGTGGCTATTTAATGTAACCTGTCACGTATTTTCTTTTAGCTTCAGGATCAGTTGTAAGTGCAGATTCGTGTACAATCGGAAACAACACACACCAATCTGCTTTATTGACGTCAGCATCGCAAGGTCCAGTTATAACACAAAGGAGTCTAGATAGTGGATATGGTAGTAGTAGTAGTAGTAGTAGTAGTAGTAGTTCAAGTTCTTACAACAGTCGAACGAGTGTATCAACGAATAGTAGTGGCAAGTCTAGCAGAGATAGTGGTTATGGAAGTAACTCGTCTGTCAACTTTGACAATGACATAAATGCAGACGTCGGATCACGAAATGCACCATTGCCTGCTATTGCAGAAGGGCGACGAAGTGTTAATGGTTCTTTTGGAGCAACCGGAAGAGATAGCCAAACAAAACCTGAAAATGTTCCCAAGACAAATACGCCTCCACCTAAATATCCGGAATATGTTTTAATAGAGAGACGACGAGCATCCTTCAAGAATTGGCCGGACAACCTGAAATTTTTACATCCCTTAGATCTTTCAGAATGTGGATTCTTTTATTCCAGTAAGTTCATTATTAAATATACATGTATTTTGATTTTAGAACGTATATTTCGTTCGTATAATTACAAATATATACCATAAAGCAAGGATTTGTATACTATACAAATCCTTGTATACAGACAGGAAAATGAGAATTTTGATTACGACATGTTTTTCTTTTGATGGTTTGGTTATGGTTTATGGTGTTTAACGCCACTTTCAAGTTTTCAATAATATTTCAGTTATATCGTGGCGGTCAGTTTTATTGGTGGAGGAAATCGGAGTACCCGAAGAGAAAACCAACGACCTGCCGCAAGTGACTGACAAACTTTATCACATAATGTTGTATCAAGTCATATAGACGGGATAATGAGATATTTTACTGGTCTTTATAAATATACATAAAAATAGACCATTTCCGACAGTTAAAAAATATTTTTGACTGATATTGTATTCGATACAGTATACTTTCTCCTGAAAGGTGTGGTACGCCATATGTTGCGAATTGAAGTCCCGGATAAAACGATATTTTCACGCAAGCAGCAATTTGATTTGAGGCATAAAATGCCGGAACAGGACTTTGTGTCCATGTTGCTTGGGCCAGAACTGCAGAAATCTAACAAATTATGGTATAAAGCATCTCATCAAAATGTAACTTCATTTCACCGGAACATGACTTGACAATTTGTACACTTGGTGTTAATTAGTGCGTAAAACATCTGTTTAACAAGAATTCAAAGGTATCTCAGTGAATATTGAAGGAAAGCTAATTATTTAAGCAACAAGGCTTTAACTGTTATTCTTTTATCACCATGTCATGATGAGCTCAGAGCTGTTAGGTGATGAGTAAACATCACACACCAAAGTAGAAGTTTTCGTTTCTTCAATATCTGAAAAGAATTGAAGTAGTATAACTGTATTATTATTTTTTTCAGATTTCGGTGATTGTGTTCGATGCCATCAATGTGGAATTGGTAAGTAGTTACGTATATTTTTTATAATCAGGTGGAGAAGCTAAAAGGTAACGGTGTTCAACGCTACTTTCAACAATATTTCAGTAATATTGTGGCTGTCAGTTTTATTGGTGGAGGAAACCAGAATATCCAGAGAAAACCACCAAATTGTGGCAATGCACTGACAAACTATATCACAAATGTTCTATCAAGTACACATCACCAAAAGCGGGATTCGAACTCACAAATTTAGTGGAGATAAGCACTGATTGCATAGGTAGTTGTAAACCCAACTACCATACAATGACGACCATGGCGACCCCTTTTATGATCAGAGTTAAATAGAGTCGACAATATTACCAACCAAAACAATATACACGCACCCTTTCAAACGGCAGCTAATAACAACAGAAGAGAGAGTAGTCTAGGACGGTCTTATAACACACGGAAACAAATAGCAATAACATATTAAATTGACATAAAATAATAATAGCAAGATTCAGCGACTAGGAACCATGCACTGTGTTCGAGTCAACACAAATATGCTCACTGTATTTAGACCCCACATTAATGCAAGGATAATAGCAAATACATGTAGTCATTGTAGTTGAATAGCTGCTAACTTGACATTAAATTGCAATCAATATACAGGGGGGGAGCTATTTTGTTATCCTTAAGCTTGTTTACATGATTTTTACAAATTCCCTTGTTGTTGCAGGTCTCAGAAACTGGGAGTCTGATGACAATCCATGGGTAGAGCATGCAAGATGGTCAAGAAAATGTTTTTACTTAGTACAAAAAAAAGGACAAGACTTTATAGACAGTGTTCTCACAGTTCTGGGATTACAAACGGTAATTTTTTCATGATGTTGATTAAAATTATTGTTTGAAATAAAGAAGATGCTAAGAGCCATATTTGACTTGACATTATGTTTCACATATATGGGAAATGGTATAATGTTTTGATATACAATTTCAATATTTTGACAGCTACAATATAATGGTACAACGTTTTTATATTAAATTTCAGTATTTTGAAAGCTAGAATGGTACAATATTTTTATATTCAACTTCAATATTTTAAAAGCTACAGTAGTACAATGTTTTGATATTCAATTTCAATATTTTGAATGCTACAGTGGTACAATGTTTTGATATTCAATTTCAATATTTTGAAAGCTACAGTGGTACAATGTTTTGATATTCAATTTCAATATTTTGAAAGCTACAATGGTCCAACCTTTTAATATTCAACTTCAATATTTTGAAACCTACAGTGGTACAATGTTTTGATATTCAATTTCAATATTTTGAAAGCTACAATGGTCCAACCTTTTAATATTCAACTTCAATATTTTGAAAGCTACAGTGGTACAACGTTTTTATATTCAATTTCAATATTTTGAAAGCTACAGTGGTACAATGTTTTTATATTCAATTTCAATATTTTGAAAGCTACAGTGGTACAATGTTTTGATATTCAATTTCAATATTTTGAAAGCTACAATAAAGGGTCCAATTGTACAGGCAATCAAATAGATGTTCTAAAATACTAAATTAATTCAGAAGTATTTGTACAAAGTCAGAAAAAATTAGTAATAAGTATTAAGATATTATTTGCATACATTTTACACACCCAGTGGTATCTGCCACTTTGATTTAAATCTTTTTATTTCACATTTTTGTGTCCCTATGTGGGAAGAACAAAAAAATGGGATTATTCACATAAATATATCAGTATTAATTTTCAGACTAAACATATGACAGGACACATGTTGAAATTGACAATTTTATCATTTTCAATTTTCAGGACACAGAAATTGAACAAGCCATTGGTATCCCTTCTGAACCATTACTACCTCCAAAAACAGGAAATGCAACAGGTAAGGTTACTCTGTCTTTAAGAAAAATGAAGTACATGTTACAATTTTTGTAATTTATATCTGTTATAGTATTTTTCCTTCTGAATTTGAATAAACACTACACTAGATGTAACATTTCTTATCATACAAAATGTAGTGTTTTTCATTAAATGTATACTGTAATGCAATTTAAATTTTTGTCAAGTTAGGCCATGCAAAGTTAATTACTTGGTTCTCAGGCCCTTTTTTGTCAAAATTGATGAGGGAGGGCGGCATTTTTTTTTATCCTTTTACTGCTGTAAAAAGTGACGAGGGAGGCATTTTGTCTTCTTTTTTTTGGTGAAAAATATGGCAATGTATAAATCTTTTCATTACTTTATTGAAAATTCAATTTTATTTCTTCCGACGGTGGCAGAAACATCACAAGTGGTTAATTTTTATGGAAACATCCAATCCGCTGGTCCCAACGTACCATTTTTTATCTCCGTAAACAATTCCAATAAGGTACAAGCTTTGGAGAAGCCCCCTATTATGTTTCCTGGTAAAACTGGCAAACATTTGTGCCGAATTTGCACAGAAACGATTGACATTTTGTCTAAATGTCAAACGGAAACACGTTTTTTATTTATACATTGTCATAGCGATGCTTTAAATCACATTTAAGCATGATGCATTTTAAAGCGTTTCACCGACCATGCGATATAAGAGAAAAACGGATGCGGTTGTTTTTTCCGTACGGACAGTGCTACCGCATTTAAATATTTTTTTTTACTATTTTTCCAATAAAATCAGCAATGAGGCGACGAATTTCCACATGCGGGCGGGCCTGAGAACCAAGAAATTAACTTTGTATGGCCTTAAATGGTCTTTTTTTATTTTACTAACTATTGAAAGTTGTGTATTCATTGATATTAATTCGTATTCATGTAAATATTAGACGTTTGTTACCAGCCCAAACGGAGCAAAATACTTGCATTGTGTATGTTACTCCTTTCATACATCCAATTTGCAATATTTACTCGATACAACATAATGTGATAAAGTTTGTCAGTGACTTGCAGCAGGTTGGTGGTTTTCTCTGGGTACTCCGGGCTCCTCCTCCAATAAAACTGACCACCACGATATAACTGAAATATTGTTGAAAGTGGCATTAAACACCATATACCTAACACTAACCCATCTGCAATATTATTTAGTATCAGTTATCAAAAATACAGAATATCAAAATAACATATTGTTGAAATCGGTTATATTGGAGTGAACATGTCATGGGTACATATAATTTTATAATTTTTAAGGTTTTACTGTCGATTATGACCATCCAATCAAAACTGTACACAAAATTGAATGTAGCCAATGCTTTAGTTCTTTTATTACCAGTGTATGCTTTCATAAAATAGGTTGAATGTTTTCTTCCTTTCAATTGTAGATTCTCTGCCACAGTCAAGTGAAGATGGCGATCCGTTAACACATGAAGCAGCTAAATATGTTATCAGAGAAAAAATTTTTGGTTCAAACCTGGAGAAGGTTAAGTTGGGGATGAATATTTTGCTGGAAAAGATGGGTATGTAAACGTGATATTTAATTCAATATTTCTATTCTCTCTTGCTGTAATTTCCTTTATGGCCTATAAGCTGAACAAGATGTTAGCAGGGGTCATTGGTACATGTATATATAAAGTTCACATGAATGCAAGGTTAAATGGAGCTGTTTTTTATGTGGAAGGAGCGTAGCAGGGCTTTCAATAATTTTCAAGTCTACCAGTACTTCACTATTTACAGGTGGTACTTTTTATTAAAATTTGAACAATTTTCATGAATATCTTATACAACACTCTTTAAAATCAGGAAGTACCCAGGACCATTGTAGGTGGGTAAAAAGTACCTGTTATCACCCCTTATTGAAAGGCATGTGCTTAGTAATATTGATTCTTATATTGATGAAATATTTTTTTTTAAATCTATTAAAACGATAGGCTTGTCATTAAATCACTTCTATTTGTTAAAAAACATTGGTCATAATATGGTACAATGAAATCAAATAAAAATATAAGTTTTAATGTTACTGTAGGGCTAATTAGAATCATTTTATAGAGAGTAGTAAAACCTATTTATCTTGAAGTCGTACACGTTCTTTCTTCGGATAGTTCGTTCAGAGTAACTTTCAGCTTAATAAAAATACAATACCCAGATAATTCGAAATTAATATATTGGTCTTTTCACCAGCCATGGACCAAATGAGACTAAATCATTCTTCCTATAAGATAAAATAAAATATATTAATATTTCAGACTGGAGAACTATTACTAAAGAAGAGCTAGTCCTAACTATACTAGAACATGAAAATGGCACAGGACTGGAAGCAAATAGTTTGGCTGTCTCAAGCAATGCAGTTAAAAAGAAGTCTGAAAAATCAGATCAACATGACAATACACCAAAAATCAAAGAAGAAGTCTTAGAAAAACGAATGGACACAGAAGGTCCAAATGGTAAGATATGTTAGAATTATTTTAACAAATTTGAGTCTAAGACCAACATCATACTAGTAAACAAAATAAATAGCAGTTACACCTTTATATAAAAAGTGCCATTTCTCACATTAGGCCAAAAAAAAAATATGTGTGTTTTGGGTTTCCCTACCTACCCTATTTTTTTGCTTTCAAAAATGCCTACCCTAACATTTTTATGGTAATTTTGGTTTAAGCACTGTTAAACTTTGGATTTCTTCCCCATTAACTTAATGTAAAAATATTTTGAAAAAAAAAAATCTTACCTACTTACCCTATTTTTTTAACACACATAATTTTTTTTTTGGCCTTACTACATTTTGATGAAAAACAGCAATCAAAAAGTTATTTTTGTATATTAATGTATTATATTTGTCTTAAATGTGTTCTTGTACTTTAATGTCAAATGTGATTCATTTAAATCTATGTTTAAATATAAAGTTATGGGTGTTGGGTGTTTAAGGCAGTTTCAACAAAATTTCAAATATATTGTGGTATATTCGCTTATCTGATATTAAAATAACCAGAGGTTAATGACTTAAAAACTCAAGTTTTGGTGTTTTGCAAGAATATCCGATTATCGACAACATTCTATACTATAACTGTATCAGATAAACATCATCCGGGATTAAACTCACAAATTTAGTGATGAAAGACACTGACAGCATAGATAAACTATCCAATCTCGTCCGAGATGCTCTCTGTCATCGTCTTATAAATAAACGTTATAGAATACCGAAGTAGCAATCAAAAATGGACAATCCAGTAAAACTTGAAATATAGGGTACAATAGACACAAGAGGAAGACAAAGAAAACAAAGACAAAAGACAATGACACAAGACAAAGACAAACAAAACAAAGACAATGACAAAAGACAATGACAAAAGACAAAGACAATGACAAAAGACAAAGACAATGACAAAAGACAAAGACAAACAAAACAAAGACAAACAAAACAAAGACAATGACAAACAAAACAAAGACAATGACAAACAAAACAAAGACAAAAGACAAAGACAATGACAAAAGACAATGACAAACAAAACAAAGACAATGACAAAAGACAATGACAAACAAAACAAAGACAAAAGACAAAGACAAACAAAACAAAGACAATGACAAAAGACAATGACAAACAAAACAAAGACAAAAGACAAAGACAATGACAAAAGACAATGACAAAAGACAATGACAAACAAAACAAAGACAAAAAACAAAGACAATGACAAAAGACAATGACAAACAAAACAAAGACAAACAAAACAAAGACAAAAGACAAACAAAACAAAGACAAAGACAAACAAAACAAAGACAAAAGACAAAGACAAACAAAGACAATGACACAAGACAAAGACAAACAAAACAAAGACAAAAGACAAACAAAACAAAGACAAACAAAAACAAAACAAAAACAAAGACAAAAGACAAACAAAACAAAGACAAAGACAAACAAAACAAAGACAAAAGACAAAGACAAACAAAACAAAGACAATGACACAAGACAAAGACAAACAAAACAAAGACAAACAAAACAATACAAAGACAAAAGACAAACAAAACAAAGACAAAGACAAACAAAACAAAGACAAAGACACAAGACAAACAAAACAAAGACAAAGACACAAGACAAAGACAAACAAAACAAAGACAAAAGACAAACAAAACAAAGACAATGACACAAGACAAAGACAAAAGACAAACAAAACAAAGACAAAGACAAAAGACAAACAAAACAAAGACACAAGACAAACAAAACAAAGACAAAGACAAACAAAACAAAGACAATGACACAAGACAAAGACAAACAAAACAAAGACAAAAGACAAACAAAACAAAGACAAAACAATACAAAGACAAACAAAACAAAGACAAAAGACAAACAAAACAAAGACAAAGACAAACAAGACAAAGACAAACAAAACAAAGACAAAGACACAAGACAAAGACAAACAAAACAAAGACAAAGACACAAGACAAACAAAACAAAGACAAAGACAAAGACACAAGACAAAGACAAACAAAACAAAGACAAAGACAAACAAGACAAAGACACAAGACAAACAAAACAAAGACAAAGACACAAGACAAAGACAAACAAAACAAAGACAAAGACACAAGACAGACAAAGACACAAGACAAACAAAACAAAGACACAAGACAAACAAAACAAAACAAAGACAAAAGACAAAGACACAACACATTATGTGTTGAACATCACTATACCAAGACAATTTTGTACATATTTTACAGTTTTTCATATAGTTTAAGGGCATATTTTATATCCTTTGTAGGAGACAATCCCGAAGAAATACAGAAAGAAAACGAGGAATTGCGAGATCTGTACACATGCAAAATCTGCCTTGATGAAAAAGTGGGCATAACATTTGTCCCATGTGGACATTTAGTAACTTGTAAAAATTGTTCACCAAAAATCAGAAAATGTCCCTTATGTAGAACATTTATTAGAGGTACAATTAAAACAACTATCTAAATATTAGGTATCTGTGTTATATTAGTCACACAAAATGACACTGAAAAGGTCATATTTGACCAATACAGGTAAGTAGAAATAGAATAAACATTTTATACTACATGTAATAACTAAATGTGGGTATATCAATTGAAATAATTGAGTATCGTTATTCATTATGTATAATGCACGGAATTTTGTTCAGATTCTTTATTATGCAGCAGGGGTGCCCATTATAAACGAAAATGTTTGCTATTGTCAAATATTTTCGTATTTCTTTACTTGTTTGGGCATTATTCCACAAAATCATTAGATGTATATAATACTTCTTAATTATTCAGAGAATTAAAACTCTCTAGTGCAGTTGTGTTTTGAACCAGTAAAGCTTACAGTGATATGGAGAATAAACTAATAATAAAAGTGTGACTATATCTAACGGTGCTTAAACTAATCAATAATGTTGTTGATAAGATAAATTTAGTGTGTGTATACTTTTTATATTATAAAGGTGTCATAATTATTTAATGTATAATTAGACTGTCAGGCTGTGTTTATACAAGATTTTAATGATTGAAATAAAAAGAAAAGAAGTAATCAAATGTATTTTTCAATTTGTATGTCAAGTCTGGAAGTTTGATTATGAGTTCCCAGCTGTGAAGTATAATCCGATTAACAATAAATTGTCTCATTTATGACTTTATGGCTTGGATGCTATTTCATCACATAAATAATAAGGTATTGTTTGTTGTTCATTCATGATCATTGTCAACATATACATTGTTTTCGGGAAGGATTCCCCCCATGTTGGATATTTTAAAAGCGTCATTACAACAACTTTAAGAATGACAGGTACCATAATATTATAATTGTTAAATATTCACACAGTCATACTACTATGAGTGGCTACCCCTCTTATCAGGCTAGATTTCTGAGCACTCGGATAGTAAAATACTGCTATATTGTCCCTGTCAAGAGTGGCCACCCCTCTTATCAGGCTAGATTTCAGAGCACTCGGATAGTAAAATACTGCTAAATTGTCCCTGTCAAAAGTGGCCACCCTCTTATCAGGCTAGATTTCAGAGCACTCAGATAGTAAAATACTGCTAAATTGTCCCTGTCGAGTGACTACCCCTCTTATCAGGCTAGATTTCAGAGCACTCGGATAGTAAAATACTGCTAAATTGTCCCTGTCGAGTGGCTATCCCTCTTATCAGGCCAGATTTCAGAACACTCGGATAGTAAAATACTGCTAAATTGTCCCTTTCGAGTGGCCACCCACTTATCAGGCTAGATTTCAGAGCACTCGGATAGTAAAATACTGCTAAATTGTCCCTGTCGAGTGGCCACCCACTTATCAGGCTAGATTTCAGAGCACTCGGATAGCAAAATACTGCTAAATTGTCCCTGTTGAGTGGCCACCCACTTATCAGGCTAGATTTCAGAGCACTCGGATAGTAAAATACTGCTAAATTGTCCCTGTCAAAAGTGGCCACCCTCTTATCAGGCTAGATTTCAGAGCACTCGGATAGTAAAATACTGCTAAATTGTCCCTGTCGAGTGGCCACCCACTTATCAGGCTAGATTTCAGAGCACTCGGATAGCAAAATACTGCTAAATTGTCCCTGTCGAGTGCCACCCACTTATCAGGCTAGATTTCAGAGCACTCGGATAGCAAAATACTGCTAAATTGTCCCTGTCGAGTGGCCACCCACTTATCAGGCTAGATTTCAGCGCACTCGGATAGCAAAATACTGCTAAATTGTCCCTGTCGAGTGGCCACCCACTTATCAGGCTAGATTTCAGAGCACTCGGATAGTAAAATACTGCTAAATTGTCCCTGTCAAAAGTGGCCACCCTCTTATCAGGCTAGATTTCAGAGCACTCGGATAGTAAAATACTGCTAAATTGTCCCTGTCGAGTGGCCACCCACTTATCAGGCTAGATTTCAGAGCACTGGGATAGCAAAATACTGCTAAATTGTTCCTGTCGAGTGGCCACCCACTTACCAGGCTAGATTTCAGAGCACTCAGATAGTAAAATACTGCTAAATTGTCCCTGTCGAGTGGCTGTCCCTCTTATCAGGCTAGATTTCAGAGCACTCGGATAGTAAAATACTGCTAAATTGTCCCTGTCGAGTGGCCACCCACTTATCAGGTCACATTTTCATTGCAGAAGAAGTGACCTTAAAAGAGGGTGATTATTGTATTGTAAGCTTTCTACAGAATATAAGAGAACATATTACCAATCTAATTATGAATGATTCATATTTGAGGGAATTATTTGAAAAGAAAATACGAGAATTACAAATATAACATTGTTTCATTTTTTTTTTTAATGTTTAAAATATTGCCCCCAAAAAAAATGACAGAAAAGAAGTTATATCTTGGCGAGAACAAGAATTTAGCTAAGAAGCCTGCCGAAACTATAAAAATTAATATGTTTATTGTTAGATAACTGAAACAACAGTTCATGGCTAGGCATGTTGCTCCACTCAGATGAATTATTCTTACTCGTATCCATACTATTTTATGGAGATATACGATTTCCACTACCATTTCCCTCGTTTGGTTTGGTTTACTTCTACATTACAACAATCTTCACTGAAGCATTTTGGGTAATTAAGACCATAGTAGGTAAGGATATTTCCCTAGCTGACCCCTTTGAGAAGTGTGTCAGGTACTGTAGGTATAATTACATCCAGAGAGCCTTTTGAAGACAACACTTGGGAATAGTATAGTTATGATTCTCCTCGAAGATCTCTCTTGAGAGTTATGTCCAGTAGGTGCAAGCATCATCTAATATGATCACCAGATCCCTCTGAGTTATGTCCAGCAGGTGCAAGCATCTAATATGACCACCAGATCCACTTATATATGAGATATTTTTGTCTTCTTCATCTTTGTCTTAGAGCACTAAAATAATATAGTTATCATCGATGTTAATTCTAAACGGCAGTTCCATCCATATGTGACCAACTTGATAGAGATTGGCCATATGTGACCAACTTGATAGAGATCGGCCATATGTGACCAACTTGATAGAGATAGGCCATATGTGACCAACTTGATAGAGATCGGCCATATGTGACCAACTTGATAGAGATAGGCCATGCATGTGAGACCCATTTTATATTTGTCAAATTAACAGCCTAATAAGAGTTTGGCAGAAGTTGTAGGGGGGGTTAGGGTTATGGTATTTAACGCCACTTTCAGCAATATTTCAGCTATATTGTGGCAGTCATTTTTATTGGTGGAGGAAAACTGAGTACGCAGAGAAAATCACCGACCTGCCGCAAGTCATTGACAAACTTTATTACAATGTTGTATTGAGTACACCTCGTCTGATCGGGATTCGAACTCATAACTTCCATATGATCCCTGGGAATAATAGTAATATATAATAAGCATAGTTAAAAAGTTGGACAGTTGCCAAACAAACTGAATAATTCGACCTTGAGGTCAACTGTCAAGGATATGGAAGCATTTTGAACTAGACAACACATCAGGTTAAGGTGAACTAGCCAACACATAATTTAATATCATGACAAGATATTACCCGAACAAGAAGAACAATATTTCGAGGTAAAACAAATGCAACATGTCACCCTTTTGACACTGGTTGGATGAAAGACATATACCAATCGAGTGATCGACACAAGAGACAGTTTTTATGTTAATTAGAAATAACTTTGAAAGGATACACTACAATACTGAAAAATGGGGAGATTGATTGGTGTTTAATGCCAACTTTAGCTATATCGTGGCATGAATTTGTTTTATTATTAACTTACGATGAAAAGGGTGGGGGACACAACCAGAAACGGTAATGTTACAATATAATGTATTATGGTTTTAATGACGTATGCGTATCATGGATGATTTCTCGCGGTAAGGAGAGATTCAAAACTCATGCTGTAGCCGTGGGACGTCAGAGAGCTCTCCATAAGCAAAGCAGCGGATTTTCCAGTCCAACTCGGGTACCGGCACATTTCCACGTTTTGTGGCTATAGGATTTTATTTTCTATCCAAAAGCCAAATATAAATCGCTTCACCAATCATTTTTCTATTCATTCATAACCATCTTGCCCTCAGAAAGTGGTGTTACACTCCATTACAGCACGATTTCCCTTAGACCCTATGATTTCGTCATTTTGGAATATTTGTCATGTGAATTCGAGAATATATCATGGGAGAAGATTTGCATATATGATCTGACCTTGTCCAAAATAGGGTGTGGGGGGGGGGAGCGTAACACATGCTTTTCCGCAGCCCGTGGATAACACTGCCAAATGAATATTTTCTATCCAACATATTTTGTATTATTTCTGCTCTGATTTGAGCTGTAGATGGAACTGTGTCCTGCAGAATACGCTTTATATCTTCTTGTATGTTTACGTATGCAATATTTGGCGCGTTGCATTTAGTAGCTCCCATCATGCAATGCGTTGCTGTCATCTTCATTTAGTATCGCGATATCACGTTCCAAAATGGCAGTGAAATGACCAAATCATAGGGTATAAAGGGAATCGTGCTGTAATGGAGTGTAATACCACTTCCTGAAGGTAAGATGGTTATGAATGAATAGAAAAATGATTGGACTGGAAAATCCGCTGTTTTGCTTATGGAGAGCTCTGACGTGCCACGGCTACAACAAGTCATAAAAAAGCCGTCGGACGGCAGAGGAATCTCGGACTAGTATTAATATTAGTGAAGTTCGAAATACAGACTCATATGGAGCATCTGAGTTCATGTCAGTCCCTATTTTTAGTTGTGTTTGTGCGTCGACTCGATCTTCAGTTTTCTGCCAGTGGGTATTGGTAATTTTTTGTCAGCCATTAAATATTTGTCTTTTTGTCATATTATACCTGTATATTTATATCATATATTGTTATTAAAGTAATATATTGACCCTTTAAGACTATTTAAGCGGAGGGAGGGGCCAGTTGCTACTAACAATAGCTCGAGAAAAAATGTTTAATGAATCACGAAAACATTAACAACTTTTTAATGTATTATTTGCCTAATATAACGAGTGTCAATAAATACACAATTTAAACATTTAACCATCTTGTGGTGAAGATTAAAATACATGTACATCTGTAGTTAATTTATGTCTTAAATACAGTCTTTTGTACAAGATGCTTTTGAAGTACTTGTTTGAGTGTTTTATTTATCTGTGTGTACTTTGTGTAACATTACAACCATGATGGCTTCTATAGTACAAGGTAGTACATTTCAATAAAGTTGAAAAGATGTCAGTTCAAATCTGACTGGAAGCTAATCTATGGGCTTTTTAATGTATGCTTGATCATATTGACTGAAAACTAACTTCAACTAAGCAACTTGGGCACAAGTCCCTAGCTTAATTAAAGTTTTGAAGGACTGCTCCTTTTTCATTGTGATTTTTATTCGATCACAGAAGTTTTGTTGTTGTGGTGAGTGAAGGAGGGGGAACTTCATTTTCCGACGATATTTCCTTTTCGCTGCTTCCGAGTCAACACATGTGAGATATTGAAGCATTAGTATTTTTGTTGTGTCGAACAGGAGACAATTTCCTAAGAAAAAAAAGCCCACCCCCAGTGCCGGATTTAGATAAAGCGAGACCCTAGGCTATTCCTCTTGTGAGGCCCATCCTAATTCCCCCACCTTCACGAGTGGAGGCAGGAAGTGTGTTTAATCAATTTCAACAAAGGCGAAGCTAATGAATATTCTGAAATGGAGTGCAACTGTGTAAGGAAAATTACTGAAGGTTGTTTATAAAGTACAGTACGTTATTAAATTAAACTAGTACGTTATGACAGCATAAGTGTGAAAGTCCAATAACAGTGTTAAAATATTATACACCTTGGACGGAGGCCCACTATACTTTGAGGCTCTAGGCTTCAGCCTGTCGAGCCTGTAGGGAAATCCGGCACTGCCCACCACCCATTCAGATAAGAAAGTTAGCTCCACCACCTACATTATGTACAATTCAATGACAGTCCTCACGATGAACACCGGTCCTCCGGCCCAAGACCAGTAAAACTTTGTTCGGACCAGTAATTTATTCAGTTTTTATTTATATACACTTGGACATAAGTTAGGGACCGCCAAATTTGAAATGAAAAATATTTATTACATCGCGCTTTTTTCTTGTTAAAATATACTTAAACATATATTCTTTCATGGTATCTGTCATTTTTTATCGGCCGATTAATTAAAGAACGACGAAACGGGTTATATGAGTTCATCTGTACCTTTACAAAACTCAAGTTTGGCGGGGGTTTCAAATCAGTATCTGCACGTGCAGTACAGGTAAAACTTTTAACTTTCTAAACTTTATTTCAATTTTGCACGTCGAAAACTGTCAGATGCAGAGAAATGGCAAGCGGTTGGAATGGTAAGGGATGGTACATGTATGTCATACAGACAGACTGCTGAATGATTCAGTGTAAGCCACTCGATCATTGTTCGATTGACGCAGCGCGTGACCCATACCGGGAAAGTAAAAGAACGCCAAAGGACAGGAAGGCCTCTGAAAACAACTCCAAGAGAAGATAGACTCCTTAAAAGGTTCGCAAGAAAACAGCCATTCAGCACTGCAAACACGCTGCGAAGCCACTGGGTTGTCAACGGGCGCATTAGCAGACGGACCGTAAACATACGTCTTAACAACGCATGGTGTTGTGCTATGAGACCGATAAAACACCCACTGCTGACAATACGCCACAAAACAGCCCCGGCTTCAATGGACACGCGACCATATGGGATGGAATATCAGATCGTTGCAGAGAGTGCACTGGTCGGATGTAAGTCGTTTTTTGTTGAATTCAGTTGATGGCCGCTGCGTCCGCGTATTGAGACCGAGAAACACAGCATTTCAACAGGAACATATTGTAGGCACAACTGCGTTTGGTGGAAGTAGTGTTACTGTTTGGGGATGTTTTTTTTTTCGAAACTGTAAGCTTGACTTGTATCTCCTTGGTGGGACTTTAACAGGACAAAAGTACCGTGTCCAGATCCTGCGCCCATAAGTTGTGCCTGATTTTGATGGTCATCCATTAGCAAGTCCACAAATTCTAATGGATGCCAATGCTAGACCACATAAGGTCCGTATAGTGCAAGACTATCTGCCACAGGAGGCAATAGAGCTACTACCTTGGCCAGCCATGTCACTGGTTTTGAATCCGAGAATATTCATGGGACTATTTAGGACGAAAATGCACGTACCCCAAATTGTTAAAAGATTCAGGAATCTGGGACTACTTATGTTCATGAATGGCTATGAGCACAGACAGAGATGCTTGATTCACAGAACGAGGAGACAGTTTCAGGAACTGTACACGATGCGAGACGGTTATACTCGTTATTGACTATAATAAATGTTGAAAATTTATTAGTTTTCATTTTCCAACCAGATTAAACGTGTTTCGGTTGTGCAAATTTTTATTAAAAGAAGTCAAAACCGAAACTTTTTTCACTTAATGTTTTGTTCAATTTTGCATACTCACTTCCGCGAGCAAAATTTCCTGTTATTTATTTTTGAAAAAAATGCCTGTTCTTTTTTGGTGGTCTGGGTTATATTGTGTTCATCGATAAAATGTTTTGTTGTGAGGAACTGCAGGTTTGTTCACACATTTGAGAAACATAATTTAGTTACAGTGAAAAACTGGTGGTCCCTAACTTATGGCCAAGTGTGTATTTATATATAATTTGATTCGGACCAGTAAATTCAAATTTTTATTTCGAGGAATATGAAGGGGATATCGTACATTTGTACGTAGAGCATACATATCTATAATATATGTATGTACTATGTTTTTGTTGCAAACGAAAAATTGCGTGTAGTTTAAATCTACACTTTATATACAGAACCGGAATAGGTACAATTAGTGAAATAACTTTTATTTTAATTTTGTTAATATATTCCTACAGAATCTGGAATGAATTAAACTAGTTCCATTCATCGCACAGATACAAAGTATTATGTTAATCTGTTTTCAGTTTGACAGCACGAGTTGTCAATGAATCGATCCCGAATATTTAGTTCATGTAGTATCAATTAGGTTTAAATACTGGTATTAACAACGTATCGCGTTGTTATGTACAAATCTGCACATTAAAGGACGTCATTTTTGTTATCTAGAGGATTATATATGTTTACAATGCCCACTTAGCTATGAAATACAAGTAGAAACACAATTTAAATCGATCTCACGAAGACTTTAAACTTGAGATATACAAACAGCTTCATAATAATTTATTAGGGAAAGACAATTTATCTTTTAAAAAGGGGGCGGGGATTATGCTGGTTTTTTAATGTTCATATCATAGAAAATAATATAAATTGGTCTGAAAGATGCAAAAACAAATATATATATATTCTTATCCTGCAGATTTCAACGAAAATTGTTGGTCAAATTTATAAAAGAAAATACAGAATTTGCATGGCCATTTTGATTTTGTGTTTCGCGTGAATAAAATTTTCTGGCTCGAAGAAAAAACACAGTCCACACTCACTTTGAATTTAAATTGCGAGTGCATAATCAAAATATTTTATTCAAAACGCTTCATATTAATATTTTTCAAACATATATTATATAAGATTATATACCGGTACTTACCATGCTGACTTCTGTTGTGCGTCATTTGCCAGTAAAATGAACACTACCAGAAAATTTTCACAAAAGGAATCTTTGTTTCCAGTCCGCATTAACCTAAACATCTATGACCCTGTGTAGCATTCATTCCTGATATACCGGTATATATCTAGTATGATGTCCAGTGTAAAGGCAAATTTACTACAAATAATGAAAATGTACCCGCTAAAGGAATCCGTTGTGAAACTCGAAATAATTACATGGGATATTAACAGAAACATAATCGGGCGGAGTTCTAAGATAAAATCTAGACAACCCCAAAAGCGCAAAATAAATAAATAAAATGAACTAGAATATCATTCCTTATGCTTGATGGAATCTACAAATCCTTGGATATTTCCATATATAAGTTTAACTGAATTAACGGAAAGAAATTTTTTGCATCAATAAAGACGCAAGATATATATGGAGCGGATGTGGTCGAGTGGTCTAGGGCGCTGGACGTAAGGCTAAGCGATTGGTGCTGCAGTGTATCAATGGTGTGAGTTCAAATCCGGTCGATGGAAGAACAAAAATTTGACAGCTCAAAAATCTAATTCTAACACTGTTTGGTTTAATTTTCAGACGTATATAATATATATATATATATATAAGTACATTGAAATTTGTTTCACCATTTCTTTCTCTAATATTAACATTTCCTGTATTTCTCGCACATTCAGCAGGAATGAATTGGGTAAAATGTACTTCCTTGATGTTGCATAGATTCTTTAAATAACGTATTGTAATATGTTTGAATAAATATACATTTAGAAAAAACCAATGAAATAATCTGGTTTTTCCAGTTAGGGTTTATCCACTTCTTTATTTAGATTTACACTGAAGACATATGTATAAATAACTACATTGTCATAATACTATATATATACAAAAATGTATAGTATATATTAACCTTTTACTGATTTTTAAAGAAATCTTTATTTCCATCGAAAATTATGTATTAGGAGCATCGATTTTGCCTCTTTCTACGATTTATAAATATTTGATTATGGAATAGTGTGGTATTATTTGTTTTAGGAATTGTTGGGATAGTGTGGTATTATTTGTTTTTCATTTCATCATCCATACACTGTATAAAATACATGAATAGATACAAGTGTCATAAAATGTTTTTTTTTTTTAATTTCATACAATTGGGAAAGATTTGTCCGTCCGCAGAACGATTCCGTTTCTGCAAGATGTGTGTGGACCCGTAAACATGTTCTTCTTAAAATGAAATCAATTTAACATAATATTAAAGAAAACTCAAAAAATAGTTAAATTTCCTGCCCCCCCCCCCCCCCCCNCCCCCCCCATCAATAAGAGAACGACCATATATACTTTTAGGTGGCTGAGGCATTGGAAGACCACGACGAAACAGTCAGCATCAGAGGCAGTACAATCACCAACTTATATTTCTGCGACGAAATTGACGCCCTAAATAGGACCTCGACAGCTGACGACATGGATATCAGTACACAAGAGTCCAAGGTGATGACAAATAACACCAAATGGTGTCGGCATTGACACCGGCAAGAAGCCATTACACATCTTCTGGTACCTTTTGCAATCTTTGCGAATGAACGTCCAATGCCGAAATAACTTCCATGATAGCTGAGACAGCAACAGCTCTTTCCAAACTGAAAACCATTTGGAGAAACAGAAACGTCGCACTCAGGTAGAAATAAGATTGATGCGCTAGCTTGGTCATCGCAATATTCTTGTAAACATGTAACATAAATGGCATCGGCATTGAAACAGACAGGAAGCTAGTACACATATTCCAGTACCTGGTTGCAGTCTTTGTAAACAAAGGTCCAAAGCATGAACTATCTTCCAGGATAGTACAGACAACAGCTCTTGTCAAACTGAAGACCATTTGGAGAGACAGAAACGTCGCACGCGGGTAAAAATAAGACAGATACGCTAGCTTGGTCATCTCAATATTCTTGTACACACGTGTGAGTGGTGGACCTTCACAAAGGATGTAGAGAAGAAATTTTGGGCCGCAGAGATGAGATGTTTACGTAAACTCCTCGGAATTTCCTACAAGGACCACATCACCAATAAGGAAGTGAATCAGGAATCACAACGGACCTTACGAAGGCTTCCTGTCCACAGTGAAAAGATGGAGACTAATAGGGTATGGATCCGTCTCACACTGAGAAAGGCCGGTAACAGAGGAATGGAGGGAGGTGGTAACACACTCTCATATGTGGTGTCCACTGTCGAGCAGACTACGGAAATGATGATGATGATGATGATGATGATGATGATGATGAAGATGATGAAATCTCATCTGTGGTGTACAGGGTCGAGCAGACTACGGGAATGATGATGATGATGATGATGATGATGATGATGATGATGCAATCTCATCTGTGGTGTACTGGGTCGAGCAGACTACGGGAATGATGATAATGATGATGATGATGGTGATGATGATGATGATGATGCAATCTCATCTGTGGTGTACTGGGTCGAGCAGACTACGGGAATGATGATAATGATGATGATGATGCAATCTCATCTGTGGTGTCCTCACGGTTGAGCAGACTACTGGGGTGATGATGAGAATGATGGGAAATGTGTGGTTTTTTTTTAAATATTCTGTTGAAAGGTTTATAGAAAAAATAGCTTGCCATTAAAGATGTAAAAGTAAAATGCAGTTTTCAAAAAGAAATCGTGGTAAAAATTTAAAGAAAAATTCCAATTTATCATGTTTGTTTTAAACCACTTTTCCGGTACCACTTCAATCTCGGGCACTCTCATGTCGTATTTACTTGAAAACTCGGAGCTTAGTATAATATACATTAAAATACGGTTATAAAGAAAACATAGTGCGAATATGGACGTCGATATGGGCTAAGGCCTTTTGCTCTGGTCATGTATGGAAAATCACGTCGCATCGTCTAGTACTTTATAGACCACGAATTGACGATAGCTCATTTGGTAGGGTATCATTGGCCTACATGATTATTAGCTGTCCATTCCAAAGGTGGACTCCATGCGTAGCGTCACAATGTCGAGGTAGACATACGGTTGTCACATCTCCATACAAGACTAATTGTTACATGCGTCCATATTGAAGATGAAGGATATCTTCCACGAGTGTAAGAAATTCCGTCTTTTACCGAGGGGAGCGAAGCGGATCGAGGGTGAAAGACGTACGTAGAATGAATTTCGTACACGAGTGCATGATATCCCGATTTTCAATTTTGGCCGAATGTAAGAACTAAATTATTGGGTGAAATACGATGGTAAACCTCCACAGACCTAAATATTGAAGGCAACTTTTGCTGTTCTTTGGGACAATTTCCACTGTGACGTCAAATCATTCATAATGTTTATTATGGTTTCAAGTGTGACATCGAACAATTCTCTACGCTTGATGGGATATCTACTCACGAAATACCACTTCCCCCGTACTAGTCTCCTATACGGGTTTCTCGTTGAAAAGCCCAATTTCCAGAGAAATATGCTTCTTACACCTCCGATTTTACACAGATACGGCAAGGCAGATTGTATGAACTCGGGGTCGCCAAGTGTGTCCCTACATTGGACCGCAACTTACATCCAGACGACGTTAGCGTCAACTGCGTGCACATCAACAAATCGATTGCACCTTATTCTCTCCCAACATGCCCTTGGATCTTTGTTAACAATTCAGACGGGTAGAACTACAGTTATCGCACATTTGACAATTCAGAGACACATGCAACACTGGGGACAAGACAAAGAACGGGGGGAGGACAAAAACCCCCACAGAAGACTAAAAAGTTCAGCAACATAGCTCCACCTAGGAGGTGACCACAGGTTCTCGCGACAGGTAAGCAGTTTCTGTTTCTTATAAGACACCCGCCGAGTTACTTCTAGTCAAGTCAGGTAACCATTTTGTCTATGATAGAGGAAGAAGAAATTTACGTAAATGGGCAAACATCCATTGCATCTGAAAAATGATACGTCCTAAAATATTTCAATATTAATGTTCGCTGATTTTATATTTGCTTTATGTCTAGCTTTCAGAGAAGACAGTTGTCGAAAAGGGTTAGGGTTTTGGGATTTAATGTCACTTTCAACAATATTTCAGTTATATTGTGGCCCTCAGTTTTATTGGTGGATGAAACCGGCGTACCTGGAGAAAACTACCGACCTGTCACGTCACTGACAAACTTTATCACATGATGTTGAATCGAGTACACGCCACCATGAGTTGCAGAAAAGACCAAAAAACAAAACTGTCTGTGTATATATTAGTATAAGTATTAAGTGTTCAAATTGTAATATATGGGACTAGTTCATGTAGAAATGTTCAAGTAGGGGTTAGGGTTAGGGTTATGGTGTCTATCGTGGAGGTCAATCAAATTAGTGGATGCACCGGAGTATTCAGAGAAAACCTTCCACAAGCCGCAAGTCAATGACAAGCTGATCATATTATGTTGTATCGAGTGCACCTCGCTTGAGCGGGTTTCGAACTCACAACGTTTATGATGATAGAATGTATATTATATGTAAATAAACTAATCAAATCTTGCCTGTTTGCTGTTTATTCCTTTTCAATATTTTATAAATATGTGTACTATGTACATTCCGACTATATATGCATTCTATAAAATAGAATCTCGGAGCTCATTTATCATTGGTTAACAAAGTATGTCGTCACAAACTGTAGGCAGTTGCTATTAACAACGGATAGATATGTTTAAGATATACGCAATTATCAATGAGTCATACCATTTTCTAGACGAATATAAATCTGATGCAACATTAGGAATGAGTCATTTGTAGTTAAAAATAGATATTTTATCATTTCATTTGACAAGCCTAAACCTGCATTATATATTTTGCATTCGAATACATAAATAAACACTTTAAAACTATTGCTTTCAATGGGCATTAATTAAAATAAAAGGTCTGCCCAAACAATTTTTTTTGTATGTTCTATTGGGAATAATACTTCTTTCTGCATAATGGTTTGTTTAAGAAACATTTCAAGGAAGCCATATAATACTGAGTTGCGAGTTGTAACATGGGTTGACGGATATCGGTATTATCACAACACTGTATAGCTTCCATGAACTATTTCGATTCTGACAAGTCTAACAGTACAAATACGGAAGTACAATTTAATTTGTACGAACTTGACCTCAAATGAGATCTTTTCATTGGCTATAGTCGGCATTTTATCAGCCGATGTGTCTACAGAAAATCTGTTGTACTGTAGGATGGGAATTATGAATGAAGTTTATTTGTAGCTACACTGACTTCATATGAGATCTTTTCATTGGCTATAGTCATGAGAAAATATGTTGTAAGCCGTCTGTTGTAAGCCGTGGTTATGAATGAAGTTTATTTATTGCTGCACAAAAAATCAATAAACACACAGATCAACTTATATCGGTCAACTCATTGGGTTTAGCACACAAAACAATACAATTTGATGCAATCAAGTTCGTGCAAAAATATTATCAGCCTTGAAATGGGAGACATTGACATTTAAAATGTAGTGAATCAATTGTGCGGTTCGCTGTCGCCGTACAATTGATTCACTACATTTTAAATGTCAATGTCTCCCATTTAAGGCTGATAATATATAGAGAAAGGCGATAGTTTATATTTACGCTTGGGGCAAGGTCGCACATAATATTTCCTGTTCTATAATTCGAGCACACAATAACTCACCAACATGTGCTTTTACCATCGGAATGTCTTACTGGTGGAACATTCGCAACAATGATATTGTGTTTGCACGTTTTAATTACACATCGCATATTTATTAATCTTTGGATATATGGATTATTTTCGGTGACCGCTCGATAGTCCGAAGGTCCATTACTCTGAATGTTCATTAGTCCGAAGGTCCGTTAGTCCGAAGGTTCATTAGTCCGAAGGTCCGTTAGTCCGAAGGTTCACTAGTCCGAAGGTCCGTTAGTCCGAACCTTTTAAGGTCCGTTAGTCTTGTTTTTCGACCAAAGGATAGGTATCGAACAGTGTTGAATTGATTAAATATTCAGTTTTTTTTATCAAATTAAGTAAGAGAAGCAAGATACTCATATTCACAACCTGACAAAGCAGTGGCCTATCCAGGTGGGTTGTATGCTGTATGCCCGGCTTTTGCTAGCAAACAAAATGTGTAATCGGCAAATATAGGTAAAACTTAAAACATTTTGTAGAAAACTCGCCAAAAATTGCACCAAACCCCTGTTTTGTAATTATGGATCCAAGCGTGCTAAGTCTAAAAAACAAATAAGAAAAAAAAACGCGTCGTCTCTGAAATATATGGAAATCATTCCAATGAAGTAAACCCTCCACTAAAACTCTGATCTTAACCAAATATGCTTTAGCTTAAAACTTAAAAGATATGTAGTCCAAGATTATTTTTAAGACCCGTTGTTGATCCAATTAACAACTGGGATTTTTTGCTTAACAAACATTTCAGAATTGTCTTAGACTTGTCATTTACTCTTTACGAAATACTGAAAGAGTCCCTTTTGGTACGACACAAAAGAGACGATCTCTGAGAAAGGGATTAGAAAACATAAAAGCACATCTGAAATTAAGTTTTGTGAGGAACAAGTACATTCCATTAAAAAGATAATACATAAAATCATTAAACGGACGTTCTAATGTACAACTGATGGTCGCAAAATACGGAGTGTAACCTCAAATATATACCAATTATTATGGAATATTGAAAACTCCTATCAATTACCGCAACAACTTAAGCATACGCGTACCAAATTCTACATCTATGTAATTCCAGAATACCGTGTTCCATGGCTCGAAATATACAAGTACCCTTTACCAGATACGTGTACCAGATGAGGATGTCCTTAGAGATATTAACCAAGTGGTATACTGTAGAGGAATAAACAGTCTGTTGTTAGTGTAAAAATTCCAAAGATTGGTACTTAGGTATACACCTATCAGAAACAAAAAAATAATATAATATCATAACAGATCATCTAACAAATGTTTTATGCATACTAGTATTACATGTACGGGTTAAAACTAGAACAAAAATCATTATTTCCTGCAATTTCGGTACTTTGTTGTTTTATACCTTAATTTCTAGTAACACTTCTTTCAGATACATGTTTGTACAAGGCATTGTGGAAAGCCATTTGGAGTTAACTTCAAATGTGTGTTTATATTCTAATTTTACCCCTAAGTTAGCAAACCAGTATTCCTTGATTAACCCCTCTTTCGTTGCTGCATCCGGGGTTAACCGTCATATGAAATCGTCATTTCATTGGTTAGATAGAGAGATGGAGTCTTTTGGGGATAAACAGTAGGTGTCAATTTACCGGTTACACCCCGTTGGTCCGAAGGTCCGATAGTCCGACGGTCCGATAGTCCGAAGGACCGATAGTCCGAAGGGTCGATATTGATAGTCCAAAGGTCCGATGTAGTTTGGTTAGAGTATTCCACTGGTGCCCAACCTCGTCAGAATTTCTTTCCTACCCTGTGTTTTTCCACAGTAACGCAATTTGCCAACATTACATAACCAGTCTTTAAAAAAGTAAGAAACCGAACCTCCGTTCCACAGGAGGAATCCAAAGCCGTAAGTCCAAGGGAATCGGCAAAATCGAGCAGACGAGCAAAGACAGAGAAAAAAAGACTACACAAAAACCAAAAATGTACACAAAAGATGACCATCACGGACCCATAAAAACCAGGGTTAGACCAGGTGTGCCGCAGAGTAAGCGTCTACAGCCTCTTTAGGGACCGGTCATTATTTATCTCCAGGGGGCCGGCAAATTATTTTGAATAACCGGAAAAAATTTAATGACCCCCTTTCCACTTTTGTGTAACATATGTGACCCCCCTCCTAATAGTGTCAGAAAAATGTTGAGCCCCAACCATGTCATATTTGTATTACTCCAATGGTGTTGTAGTGTATATACTTTGTACATAAACAATTCTCCCTCTCTATCCTTTGTCATGTTTGTCATCTCTCCCCCTCTATTTATTTATTTGTTATTTTTGTTAATTTTTTTTTCAATTTGAAAATTTAAAAATCATGACCCCCTCCTTTTCTCCTAATATAAAAAAAACCTCTGACCCCCACCTTTTCCAGGTTCCAAATTTATTCTGACCCCTCTATATTTGCCGGCCCCATGGAGATAAATAATGACCAGTCCCTTAGGGACACCCGCCTTGATAGCCAGAGTCAAATCCGGTGCAGAGGAAGAACGAAGCTGATCAAGGAAACACATGTTTGCATCTGTGAAACAGTTGTCTCATGACGGTCCACCAAGTCGTCATGGCGTCCGTAGAACGTCAGGAGCGATGACTTCAACCTTTTAGCAACGTAGCCTTTTCTCGTGAGTTTTTCAGTTAGCAACCGCGGGCTCTGTCTAGAAAATCACGATATACACCACAAACTCTGAAGCCAGGTTTTCTGAAAGGGGGTGCACAACTAAAAGGCGAGGGATCTGGGGGCCGCTTTAGACCCACAGCGAGTCCAGGACAGAGCCCTGTTAGGGGGCTCAAGCCCCCGGAAGCTCTGAAGTTTTAGCATTTTACAAACAGTATAATCAATTGAAAAAATTGATCAAAATGCAAGAAATTTTTATATCCTCTTTGATGCAGTACTTAGATTTACAACTTTAAGTGTGATAGCTATTAAATAGAGAAAATAAAATCGTAATATTGACGTTAAAATCAAGTATACACAAGGTTTGTTTGGTGTTATTTAGAGGGGATTCACGTACACCCCCCCGGCTACGACCTTGCAAGCTGTGATATATAAACTTCATATGCCTGTGCTGCAGATATTGTCAGTATGGCGCGGACCATTTCAATTTCTGGGGGTGGGGAGGGTGGCTTTGGACTTTTGTTGGAGCCAGATAATTTTTTCTATATATTTAATGTAAGAAAATTTTCATATTTTTTCTCCCTCTAATAGGCGTTAAGTTTTATCGATGTCCGTCCGTACGTCTGTATACTAAATCCTCGGCTTCTACTTGAGGGAATGATTTGATACATTGAAAAGAGATTTGTCATGATGAGTTGTAATGTGTACGCTATCTTGGAAGCTGTCACATACCTACTTCCTATTTATCGACCAACTTTGCTGCGAATTTTTGTCTAAAAAACGCACAAATTTTCGTCAAAGATTTCTCGGATTCTTTTGAAAGGAATGTATGGTTCGATACTTGGTATAGAGCTTGGTAATGATTGAGTTGTAAGGTGTAAGCTATTATTAAAGCTGTCGCCTACCTACTTCAAGATTGCCGAACGAGTTAATATGACGGGGCATATCTGTTCCATGGACACATTCTTTTATTTCATAATACATGGAGATCATTTTTATAGTATCATAAGGGCTCATTTATGCTTCGTCGCTGTATGTCGCGCGACAATCGCCATCCACTAATCAATAAATTTGTATGTCCAAATTCTAAAGATTCCCAATTAACAACAGAGGACACAAATCGCGAAATCATGATGCAACTGTCGCGCGACGAAGTATAAATGAGCCCTAAAGTGAAGTATACCGGCATGAGATGCGGTGCGAAATTTTCAAAGCAAATACTTAACTGCGTATGAATTGGACAATTCATGGTCATTGTCTATTTGTTGTCAGAAGAGAAGCAATTTATTTGGGTGGGCTTTACTTCTGAGAAACAGGAAAAATAACGAGTCCTGTTTGGCCCTTTTGGCATATTGAATAAGAATCACAAAAACAATATACCCTTTCATGGTAACTGCGGGACTGCGTTTTTTGTTGTTGCGGGAATTGAGTGGTAACGTTCAATTTCCCGTAAAAATTTCAATGTCACAATGGGCCTTTATTTAATTTAGGGGACCCACAACCTATAGGATAACTGAAATATTTGCACCTAGCGTCGTATGTTGTATCAATATGCCATCTAGTGCTGTAGACTGTGTCAACGTGCTATCTAGTGCCGTAGGCTGTATTCTCAGGTTAGAGTTAGGCTAGGGGTAGGGTTAGCTTTGGAAATTCCAAATATGGGTGGGTCCTCTAAAGTAAATGAAGGCCTCACAATGTAACTTTCATTGTTAACTGAAGTCAATTTGCGGAAAGCGGCGCGTTTACACTCCAAAATCGTGAAGCTCTGCAGTTAACGTGAAAGGGTCTATTGAGATGCCTGGAACTGCTAATACTAGAAATGGCGAGAAAACTAATGCATAATACCATGCAGAGATAAGTATTGTTGTGAATTGCATTTCGCACATCTGATCTATCGGGTACAGGCCAAATCGGCACCTGGACATATCGGTACCTTGACACTAGACACAGTTGGGTCGAAACTTCCCATTTTCCTTCACGCATCGTCAATACCAACCAATTGGTTTTTTTTAATGCAAGATCGCGTAGATGTGAATGCACATGTACTTATACCAACAAATCTTTTAATTGTTAGTAAATGTCATCTGAAAAGTTATAATACAAACATTTATAAAGAAATATGCAAGAGATTACTGAAAAAGGGACATTTTCGGACTATCGGACCTTCGGACTATCGGGCCGTCACCAATTTACCTTTATCATTCGATAGATGATTTATTAAATGGGGGGGGCATGAGTTTACCTTTTTGAGCCACCAAACTCAAAGCATGCGTCTTCGGTTTCCCGCGAATACCGCAGTCTTTATAAGTCGTTATTCTGAACGGAGTTCAAACGTATGGGTGGCCGACATTAGGACAAACGGACCTTCGGACTAACGGACCTTCGGACTAACGAACCTTCGGACTAACGGACCTTCGGACTAACGAACCTTCTGACTAATGAACCTTCGGACTAATGGACCTTCGGACTAATGGACATTCAGATTAATGAACCTTCGGACTAACGCCACAAAACCATTATTCTCAGTGACTATAGATGTTTAAAACGTTAGCAACAGTGTATAATATTTTATTTTGTGATTTTATCACCTGGCTTAAATGTGTGCACCGCACAATCATGTGCTAATGATATGTTTACAAAGCGAAAGAATGACGTCATATTATAATGTTTTATTAAGATAATAACAAACTGAGTGTGGATAAAATATTATTTTAGATCAAATTCATATATCATAATAATAAAAAAATCAACTTTGTAATAGATAAATTATATTGTTGCAAATCTTACTTAATATAAATAGGGACTATGATAAATATTCGATGACATGAGGGGATATCAGAAACCGTAATTCGAAGGACAGACAATACAAGTATAAGATACCGTACACTTCAAACAAACGAACTGTCCTTTATTGGATCTGGGAGGCTTCTTTTTCCGCACGAGTACACAGGTGAAGGCCGAGACGAAGTTTCTTTTTCCGCACGAGTACACAGGTGAAGGCCGAGACGCCGAAGGTGTCGAGGCCTTTGTCTGTGAACGAGTGCGGAAAAAGAAGCTTTCCATATTCTATAATGCTCAGTTCTTTTGTTTGAAATGTACGGTATCTAACTTGTACAATAATTGAACTTGTAAATAAAATGAAATATGCATGTTTTAGGTTTTTCATTTTTTTTTTTTTTTTTTTTTTTTTTTTTTTTTTTTTGTACAGAAAATTAATTTATATTTGAAAGGAACACCTGACCTGCATCAAGGGGGAAATTATAAATAGAAAATGTTATTCAAATCTGGTTATGTGCATTTCAATTTTATCGCAAGAATCGAACCAGTAACAAAATCTACACTCAAAGATGCATTTTTTTTGTATTGCAATCTTACATTGTTGGTAAATGAAATTAAAAATCTACAAGCAATTAATTTTTGAAACTTATTCTCCGTTAGTCGCCTATCCACAAATTATATCTTATACGAAAAAAATCTGGGTTAAAATGGATTATTGCGTCGTAAATATAATCTCTTTGAAGTCGAACTATTGTTACTATTGGCGATATGCAAATAATGTAAACAGTCAAGTACGTGTGTTTTGTACGTGATATCCCATTCGAATACACCTTGATAGTTATGAATAGGTTCAAGGTCAAATTAGAGAGCCCCGACATAATTTAATCGCGGTCGGACAAGGCACAAGCTGGATACCAAAATTAGTTACCAGGAACTTTTTACGCATGTTGAATTTAATCATTACTAGTTTTATTAACCATGACTCTTTAAACGGTCACCATAAAGGGTTGCTCGACTACTGGTCTGTTTTATTTATATCGTCTGTAATAAATAATAGGTATAGAAGACGATATAAATAAAACAGACCAGAAGTCGAACACTCATTTACCTTGACCGCTTAAAGGGTCATGGTTAATAAAACCAGTAATGAATAGAATCATCAGGCGTAAAAAGTGGCCGGTAACTAATTTGGGAGGCCAGTTTTATGAATAGCTTTGCTGAGGGTATTATTGTACAATGATCATAAGAGAAATGGCGAATAAGAACACGCATCATATTTTTCTACAAAATCCTACACCACCTTGCCATCATATACCCAACAAATTTAGTTACTCAATTCGACCCGAGAAGAAAACAGTATCCACACAGTTACTCTTTCAAACTCATATAAACTACTAAAGATTCATATAAATACTAATTTTTTCCAAGAACTATATCACAATGGAACCTCCTACCTATAGCTGCAGTACAATGCACTACGTATATACACTAGACAGTTTCCGAGAGCAACATTTCCACGTCTATAAACCACCCTTGTTTATAGTTTTAACCTAAAATGTATGGACGTTACGTGCGTTGTTCGTACTTGTTCCAAAAAAGCGGTACCCCCTCCCCCCCCCCGGTGTATTCAATTATTAAAAAGGAAATGAATAACATATAGCAATAATCATATATGTAATAATGGATTTTTCTTTTAATAAATTTAACAAGATAAATCTCAAAATATAGCACTGCAGTTTTATATACACAGTCGTTAACACAAGAAAAACAAGTTTTTCAGCTGTCCCAGGTAACATTTTTAGTCGCATGTAAAATTTCAAAGGGACTTAGAGGATTTACTTTTAGAAAAAAATCTAAAAAGTTTTCAGTCAAAAAATTGGAAAATGTCCAATTTTTTTGTACGTCATTTTTTATGACGTTTTTATGATGTCATTGGCAAAAAATCGTTCAAGAACACACAGCGGACCGTTGTCCCACGGAACAAAATTTAGTCAGGAAACCAAAGCTGAAAAGAAAAGAAAGATTATGGAAAAAGGTAAAAAATGTCCACATACAAGCAATGCTATTTTGTTTAAAATCATTAATTGCAACATTTTTTTGATGAGAAATAAAGTTTTGCGAAATGCGATAACTTTTACGGAGTCTTACAATATGTCACACTCGCTCTTTTTTCAGAAAAGCGAAAGCTCTGATAAGTTTACGGCTCGTTCAGATTATTGATGCATTTCATTTTCAAAATACATTTGTTTTATCAATGTTATTTTTCTCAAGTTTTCCAAAAGTCATCGACTTATAATTTCCGATTAATAGTTCTCCTACAACAGCATTCTTTAAAATTCTTACAAAATGTCACAACTCGGAAAAGACGTTTTTCAGGGATATGGTAATTTTAAGCGACGTGTCGTAGCTGTTCGACGTTTTTAACGTTAAGGGGTCATTTATAATTCACCAGCTACGGTCGTGCGACACTTCCGACGGTTAAAATCAACATTTATACAATAGGAATTCTACAGAATTTTACAGCCATGTCTACATTTTGGAAAATAATAAGACGTGGAATAAATTTCAATGAGACAACGATTCAACAAAATATCGAAACACAAAAATCTCATATGGAGAACGTCCAGCAGTCTTTTAAAACAATGGACTAGCATCGACACTGCACAAATAACCAATAGATAGTTTTCGAAGCCGATCGTCAGTGTCTACATCGTGCGATATCGAGGAGGCCATTTTTACTGTAGCAACAATAGATGTGACTCCGATAAAGACATTTTTATTGTCACAAAATCAATACCATATACCATATCATATTGAATATTTGTGACAATAAATCGGAGTCGCATCTATTGTTTCTACAGTAAAAATGACCTCCTGGATTCGCACAATGTAGACACTGATCGTGCGACAGCCGTCGGTTTTGTATTAGCATCGATATTAAGAAATTGTATATAATACCAGTGTTAAAAATAAAGCGCTTCTGTCATAAAATCATATATTTTTTTTTTCAAAGCTATTCAAGTTTTTCTAATATGGTTGTTCACTTATAACTTAAGCATAGTGGCCGTGGGGTAAATATCAATGAGACAACAACAAGTCGTCAGAGAAATATAGAATCTAACACCGGCAAAAGTGCAAGACAGGGAAATCTCCGACACCCGAGGGTAAGATTTCAATCGTTCGCTGACGAGGCTCGCCGAGTCAGCGAACGATTGAAATATTACCCGAGGGTGTCGGAGATTTCCCTGTCTTGCACTTTTTGCCGGTGTTTGATTTTATTTCTCACTTTTATCAGCTGTTACCTAATTGTTTTGTTTACATTCCCGATCGAGCGTTTTCCCGCAAATTTTGTTTCCATTGCTGAAGTAAATATTAAATTTATTCATATGCATCCGTGTCTTGGCAATATTTGAAATGTATTTCATAATAAAATACAATGTATTTAATAAATATATGATAAATGTAACTCAAGCGATCCTGTGGCTGTGAAAAAATATTTGAATTTGGTCAAAGGGAGGTAGCGTTAGTTACTAACAAGGGAGAGCACTCTATTATTTACTCAAAGTAAACAAACGACTGGAAGAGAGTCATACACCGTGAAACACAAAAGGTGCACGATAGTTAAATTGTTAGCTAGCAGAATAGTATACATACATTAATTTAAAAATACTTATGTAATTGAATCGTGGTTTTGTTGGTGAAGCATGGAGAACTGGGGGGCAGTTGACATTTTACTGTACAGCATGCATTTGCCGGTAAAACGCACGTGATTTTTTTGTCTTGCACTAGTGCAAGATAAGACAATCTCACATCGCTAAAAATAGGAACGGGTCTGTCTCAAAAGTGAGAAAACGACGTCTATTTTGACAAAAAACGTCGAAACGTTCTGTTACCGTTATATATATATAGGTACGAACATCGCGCGTAACAAGCACAACGTAGTTTTTGAAATTTTATCTCTTGTATGTATTTGGCTGTATATATACAAATTAGACCCCACACACGCGCGGCATAGTGCCATCAGTGATCGGCACCTTATCATCAGTATGGTATAAAGACAAAATGGGGGGAAATAAAAAAACAACACAAAAAAACAACACATTTTGTATTACTATCAAACTTATAATTCACCTCACCTTGACAATGTTGACATTTTTAAATCCCTTCTCTATAATGCACCAAAAACTTAATTAGAACTCGAAGGGACAATTAAGAATGGACAATCCAGAGAAACTGGCAACATTGGACATACATGACATAAAACGGAGACAAACAAAACAAAAAAATTAACACAATACGTATTGAACACCACTATACACAAACAAACACAAATAACGTAAATAAGACAGGAGCCCTCCTACCAACAACTGGAGTTAAGGACCAACCGAACATCGTTTGTATGCGGTATCGTAACAAAAATCACAACATGGAGCTAAGAATCTAAAGACACATAATAGGACAACACAACAAAAAACTATGATCAACACGGACACACCAAAAAACCATGGGTGAACTCACACCACCATGTTATTCATATACACAGTCAATACGTGTTGTCCTACAACAAAGTGAGGTATAGACGAACCGAACATCGCTTTTATGCGGAAATCGTAACGGACATCACAACACTCGTTCGATTGTTTAACCGTTTAACTAGGAAAACAATGTTATAAATATTACTTTATATAGCTTACAATGAATATTATATACGAGCTTATGGTGTATTCATGCAGCTTACAATACATATCATATACGAACAAGCAATGTGTTCACGGAGCCGTACAAACTGACGATTTATATATACATAACCTCCAATATATACTAGTATCACATACGAACAAAAATGATAGGGATGCAAGTGATGGGGTTAATGATAGGGTTTTGATGTTTTGGCATTTCAAAAAATATTTAAGCTATGTCGCAATTACTAGACCTGATTAACTCGGAGAGTTAAAACGTACACAGACCAGTGATTCCTCTGGCCATGGAAACTACAACACTTTAAGTCGGTATTGGGGCTCGAACACAACCTCGATGATGTTAAGCTTGTGGTCAGAAGTCGACCAAGCTAACAACTCGACTACTCAAGTCCCTTATTGACGGTGTACACAACTGACGTTGTACTTGTATAGCCGACAAAAATATATATAGTAGATACAAGAAATGTGCATTAATAAAGTAAATTTTGAAACTTACCCAATGTTTCAGAACTAATGTTGATAAATGTCCAACATAATCCCGTCTTCGGAACACTTTATGATAAAATGAGTTATGGATTTCACAGTTTAGTTTGGTTTTCTGTCGGTGTCATTGTCACAGTTGGGTTGTTTCTCTTTCTATAGTAACATTACCCTAAACACGCACGGTTATCTATAAAATCTTCTGCAAAACATCCAGCGAAACGACTTTTTCAAAACTCCGAAAAGTTCAAGCATTTTAGGTGAATCATATAATTTCATGTTGTATCGAGTAGACCTCAAAATAGATAGGAATAGAACTCCATGGGAATCCATCCATTACACGCTATTGTCCATGACGTCTGTCAGTGTCCAACCTGCAATAAATATAAAATAATATCATTGAATATTGTAAAATAAATACATAGGATATAAATAGTTTTCCTGAACATGTGGCTTAGGTTATGTTTTAAAGGGATCAGGGCTGGAGTTATAGGTATTTATTGTCACGTTTATTCCAGAAAGGCAATGTGCGCACTAAGTAAGATACTAGTACCAAGGTTGTATTTCAGCCATTTTTTGTTGTTACTATCGGGGCACGAATGCAGGTCAGTGGTGTTATTCACCAAAATATAGCAAAAATATAAACATCCGCATAAAAGCATTGAACATGAAATGCTAGATTTTGTGTACAGAACAAGGCTTGTCAGAAGTTTACAATCTTGTTCACCAGGTAAGACGACACAAAAAGGGATCAGAAGTTCCTCCTTTTCTACAATCTACATAGATCTGTTTGGGAAGTCCCAATAAGGCATACATGTATAATGTAATTATTAATAAACCTATGGTTCTCCTCCCTCAGGCATAGGTGACCTTAGCTGACGTTGGCTATCATGTTTAGGCCCTTTGGCTTTATTGCTCCCAAAACTTTAAATTATTTGGCTTTCAAATCTTTCGATTTGAGCGTACATGATGAAAGTTATTCCAGAAGCGTGTCGATCGTGCGCACTAAATTTGATATCAACGATTTTATTACTATGACTAAGTCGATACTTCTGCTGATGGACTATTAGTCCCCGAGGGTATCATCTGCACAGTAGTAAAATTTCATGACAACTTTCCCGTGATTCAAGGGAAACAAAAATTTCGAAGCACTGTCTAATTCATACATGTGTGTTTGGCCGAATTCGAGCTTTACATATTTGCTCTTTTTTCTGGATAATTCGAGTTTTGGAAGCCTTTGCTCTTCTTTTTTTCAGAAGAATTAACGTTTTGCAAGCCTTTGCTCTCTTATTTCAGGGGAATTCGAGTTATACAAGTTTTTGCTTTTGTCATGGAAATTCGAGTTTTGCAAATGTTTGCTCTTTTTACATGCGAATTCGAGTTTTGCAAATGTTTGCTCTTTTTTCATGCGAATTAGAGTTTTACAAGCTTTTGCTTCCTTTTTTATTTGCTATGCATTTGTTTTGTGTTGTTTGTAATTTCAGTTCGAATCATATATAGACTTGCTACGAATCCCTTTCTTATTAATAAACCCCCTTTGACTGGCCACTTATATTTACTATCCACATGTTCTACATGTAATCAGTAAAGAAATGTTGTTAGTAAATATAAGTGATCAGTCAATAGTTGAACCTTCATTACAGCACATTGCTAGGTATTGATAAAAAAAAGGGACTTTTAGCAAGTCTATTCGAATCATTATCGTTGTATTACTAGTTTTATACTTATGACACATTCTGTGTCACGAAGATTAAATTTGTTGTGCTTAGAGTTTAAGATTCTTGACAACAACACTGCTCACCCAGTTATATATGAGGGTTGGTATTTTACTCCCATGTGGAAAAAGTTTGAATGACCGCATCGTTTTACTAAGAGTGGAAGTGAAGTGTTTATCCTAAGCCAGTAAGGTCAGAGGTCATACATATGTGTTTTAGAATGATCAATTTTACCTCTGTTTCTACGAATGTTCGATTGGATTTTGGATTGTTCCGACAGTGTGATATTCTTTTAATTTTCATAAGATTATAATTTCTTAACAAGACTACCTCCTTTTAACTTGCTATTCTGTATTTATCTTCCATCAAATTGTACATTATACCGGTACATGTATATAATAGAATGGTATAGTCAACAAAAAGAAGAGTTTGCAGATACCAAGGAGGTAATCAGAATCCTATTAATCGAAGAAGGTCAGACAACACAATGGTCAATGGCAAAAAAAAGGACAAACAACGACCTACAAAACATTATATATAAAGCTTCAGATTGAGTGACAAAATAGGCAATCATGTTATCCTCATTGTGGTTTCATTATAAACTTTTGGTGATAATCTACAAAACTGATTAATGACGAAGTTTTTTTTAAATTTATTTAAACAAACGGCAATGATTTTGGTTATCTTAAAGGTATATTGTCTACCAAAAACGTAATTTTTTCATACCCAAAATTATTGTCGTTTTCCGTACTGACCTTCATAAAATGAATATTAAACACCAAATTATTGGCGAATACGCTACAAAACGTTGTTTTTTCGATTTAAAAATGCTGATCATCGTTACTAGAAGCTAATTAATTATGCACAGGCCTGAGCGAGGCCAAATCTATTTTTATCTATTTTTATGTCAGTAGCCCGGATGCTCCGTTTGCTTACCTCGCAAATACGGCCGTTGTATGCTACTCATTGACAATAATTTGCTGTTGCCAGGTGCAAAATTACATATATTGAATAATATCTACAGAAAATGATCATAGGCATCATCATAAATTCATAAAATATGAAAAATGATTGAGAAAAGAAGACAACATGCTCGGCTTACCTGTCAAGCAAAATCTTTGCCACTTCAGCGTGAGTTTGGACGCGTAGCACTTCTTTCAGTTCGTTCCAACGGTCCAACTAATCCCCTACATATATTCTGCATTTGTTCCATTTGGAAGATAATACACTTCTATTCCTCTTTATCTCTGAATCCGTCAGAGTCCGCTTTCTTCCACGTGTTGACACATTCTCTTCCACGTGTTGTGTATTGTTTCTAAACAGTGCGCATGCTCAAGACGGGTTAACATAGAAGGTCATATGAATAGATTCTGGTTAAATTGAATTATTTTTATCCATCACAATAATTCCGATGACGATAATTTTGGGTCTTTTTTGTCAAAAAAAGAACACAAATCGTAATTTTTGCAGCATAACTGTTTAATGATAGCTTAAACAAATCATTTACGACAATAATTTTGGGTATGAAAAAATTACGGTTTTGGTAGACAATATGTTTTTGAAGCCTGTTGGTTTAATTGCTCTCAAAGACTTTTAAATTATTTGGCTTTTCAATCTTTTGATTTTGATGTTATTCAATAATCGTGTCGTGCTCACTAAAGTATATATCTATGCTTGCATTTTCTTTCTCGTATAAATACATATGTATTTATACATTTTAATAGATACGATAATGTAACCCTCATTCCGCTTGTGCTCCATTTAGGGTTACGATTCGATCTCATTCAACGTATGGGAGCAAATTAAAATTTTCGTTCCGTGAATATTTCAACTTTCTTTTTGCAT
>MJUT01032298.1:166071-178678 GCA_002080005.1 Gigantidas platifrons
GTTGTATTTCAGCCATTTTTGTTGTTACTATCGGGGCCCGAATGCACACCAGTGGTGTTATTCACTGCTCGCATTGTATCAATCAATAACAAAAATATAAACATCCGCATAAAAGCATTGAACATGAAATGCTAGATTTTGTGCACAGAATAAGGCTTGTCAGATGTTTACAATCTTGTTCACTAGGTCAGACCGACACAAAAAGGGATCAGAAGTTCCTCCTAAATTTCTACAATCCACATAGATCTGTTTGAGAAGTCCCAATAAGGCATACATGTATCCTTCGGATGAGACGTAAATAAAACCGAGTTCCCGTGTTGAGAGATTTCCACCCTCTTCGCACGTTAAAGAACCCAGTGCAACAGCTCATGATGAGCATTATGCTCATGATGGGTGGTCAATAGGAGACATGTTGCACTGGCTAAATTATCCGTCCCTACCCATCACCTTTCCTTGTTTCGAGTCCCGTGGCGTTTAAATTTTTTAATGTTTTCGTCCTGAATATAGCTGAAAAATTGCTCGCTGGACGCTAAACATCAATCAATCAATCAATCAATCAATCAATGTATTTGATTGATTGACTGATTTAATGGTGTATAACACCATTTATAGCAGTATTTCAGCTATATCGTGAAGAAACAAATTACATAAATTTATTTCTTAGACTATGTCTTAAAAAGACATATTTTGGCATAAAACAATCGGGTTATTTGCACAAATAAACTTAAGATTAAAATGATAAAAGCATTTATATAGAACGTATGTTATCTATCAATATTTTAGTCTTTCAAAAATTGTGTTGCCTGCAACATTTGTAAACAAATCAGAGTGTCGACGTTGTAGAATTTCTTACTAATATCATCTACATGTACAGCAGTATATTATTATAACATAGTTGCCATGTGTATTAAAAATAAACTACCCACATATCCATTAGTTCGCACACAATAATCTTGCAATGTCATTGTGGAAAGTCCTTTGTGAAAATATGTCAAGGATACTTTTTCGGGAGAGATGTAATCTATCAAGATGTAGGCTAGAAAATACACAGAGGTGTAGAAATAAATAGTATTTGAAATTGATATATATATATACGAAACATTAGAGTGATTTGGTTTATGGTGTTTAACGCCACTTTCAACAATATTTCAGTTATATCGTGGTGGTCAGTTTTGTTGGTGGAGGAAACTGGAGTACCCAAAGAAAACAACCGACCTCCTGCAAGCCACTGACAAACTTTATCACATAATACTGTACACCCCGCCCTGAGCGGAATTCGAACTCACAACATCAATGATGATAAGCATCGATTGCATTGGTTGTTGTAAATCCAACTACCATACGCAACATTAGATATATTTAAAATTTCTAGATGTATTTACACTGACAACAGTATTCAAGATATACATTGTACACATGTTTTCCAGAAACATGTTGTGTGCATTAAATTAGATATCTACTTTTTTATTATTTGTACACTTTGTCAACACTGGTTTATTTTCATGCATTCAGACTAAGAAAGGGTTCCCAATATATCAGTATACAGAAACACATTAACAAATCAAAGCAAGAAAGGGGATTTCAAGTTCTGGCAACAAATGGTACCAGATGATCCGAAAGGTTAACATATATCACAGCGTGCATTCCTATTCATTGAAATGTTTTGACGTTCAGCATTTCCAGCTTTATTGACTATCTAGAACAGGACATTTCATTTGTCCATTACGTTTACTCGTCGATTTATATTATTATGATAAATCCGCAAAATGCCTAACTCGAATTGACAAACAATTTCACATCGAATAAGCGGAGTATTCAAATTGTCCTTATACACCACAGTTACTATGACTATAAGGAATCCTTCGGTGATAGTCGGTTGATTCGACCATCCATTCTTTTAATATTTGCATTATTATCTTGGATTTTCTTTTTAGAAATGTGTGATTTTATGTTCTATCCTGTTAAACTTTTTTGTACCCCGTCCCACACGATACGGTATCATAGAGTTTGTTTATCAGGACTCTCTGAACAATGGTGTTCATCATAGTGTATCCCCGAGCAAGTACTTTGCTGGACTTTAACTCTCTAAATATCGTCACTATTGTATTAATTTATAAAAAAAAAAAAAAAGAGGAGCAAATCAACTGTTTTCTTATGGATGGATGGGAGGGGCGCTTGGATTGCCTGTTCGGACAGATATTTACTTGTCTTTGAATCGAGGCGTAATTTTGTTTTCGAAATTTACAAATGGCTCAAGAGGAAACGGGGAGTTTTAGATTATTAGATGTACTTTTTTGGCCACTCAGACGTCAAAATATTTTTTTCATCCCTTCAGCATTCAAGAACATTGTTGGGACTTAATACACTGACCTTTGTGAGGATTTCAAGATTGAGGCGGAGTACAGAGCAGATGGTCTTTCGAAGAACATGTTTCTTTTACGTTCATAAAACCGGAGTACGAATTTCGCACTCGTACGCCAAATTCATCCATTCATGACACTTCATACGTTAGACACAGTGTTCTGATTGGCATGTCTTTAGAGTAATGTTGCGAATTTTATGACCGTAAGATCAGGTCTCACTGCTGGTCTGACCTCATGATCAAAAAACATTCTAGTGTGAGATCCGTACTCATACTACAAAATTGTCCTACCAGAACAAGGATCAAATTGGATATATTGATCAGGTCCGTATAGTCATGAGTAGACCTTATTAAAAGTCAATAACTGTGTAATAAACCATACACATTATAATAATAAATCAATGTAGCAATGTTCATTATATCTAGGTTGATTTGAAATAATTACCAAAATATTCAGCTAGCCTAATAAACCTTCTGATTTCTAAACATTTACTAATATATGAACCAAGTTCCTTTAAAACAGTGTTTGACAATAAAATGTGTGTAAAACAACACAGAAACAGATATGACACACTTCTAAATATAGCTTACATGTAAATTAAAATAAACTTATTGCGAAATAAGCCCGATATAAATAGACAATTTAAAACCAATATTCCTTTAAAACAGTGTTTGACAATAAAATGTGTGTAAAACAACACAGAAACAGATATGACACACTTCTAAATATAGCTTACCTGTAAATTAAAATAAGCCCGATATAAATAGACAATTTAAAACCGATATGGCTTTTCCGCTAAAATTAGCATGAAAATTTTCAAATCACATGACTTTCTTGGTCATATATATAAGGCGCGCTAGTTGTGGGTAAACCAAATCCAGTATATTCTTTATTTCGTACATAGAGAACCATGTTGCCTACGCAAGAACTACTGACAGTGGCGCGTATGATAGAAAATCATTCAGATGAGGCGAAAATTATTTACCTTGCAGAAGTGAAAGAAACTGACAATTTATTTCTTTACCATATTAAATAGCTCTGACAGTTTGTATGCGATGGTATTTGAACACGTTTCACAAAACGAAAAAAAAATGATGAAAAAAAGATAAATAATGAAAAAAGAATTATTTTCTAAAAAAAAAAAAAAACGCGGATGTGATCAGAGAGCCGCGTGGGTTCGAATTTAGAGTAAATGGATAAACATTTACCTATGCAGTCGGTGCCTATCATTACTAAAGTTTTCAAGTTCGATTCCAGTCCATGACCAGGATGTACTCATTGCAACTTTATATATATCAATTACTGGAGGTAGGTCGAGGTTTTTATCCGAGTACTCTCATTTCCTCTACCAACAAAACAGATGGACACTATAGGATTGAAATATTGTTGAACCTCCATACTTGTTGTGTCCAATTTACGATCCTTAATTAAGGTGCGCGAAATTTTTCGGTAAATATTTTAAATCTTCACAAATAAATATTTATTAGCATAAGGAAAAGTTGAATAAATTATTTTTGATTGAAGCAAAGAACTGTTCCTTAAAATGGTACGAAAATGTTTTACATCGGTTGTTTAGAGATAAAGAATATGGTTGTTTCATGACCATTCACTGTCTTAAAGATGGGCGTAAAATCTACGAGAGTCGTCACGGGAACCGCCTAGGTCCCAACCGGGTACTGGGGACAAACCCCCAGAAGTTCCGGAGATTTGAAAAATGGCAGATATTATCAATACAAATGAATTCTGATAAATATCCAATTTATGGTTTTCATTTGGAGGGGGTGATTGGGGTGGGTGGGGAAGAGGGGAAGCAGACAGAGCACAACCCATATAAATCCGCGCCTGATTGCAATATTTTAATCAACATGTATACTACGCTAAATAAAATCAATTTCAAAATCAATTTTGATTTTTTTTTAATAATGTCGTTTATATAATTAAATTTAGTTAATGTAGGATTTAACTTACTTGTTCTCTGTCGGATCATATTCATGAAGTGTTGACATTACGACGTTCCAAGACACAGATTGTTTTTGCTTCCTTTTTATTGGCCATTAATGACATGATGCAATTTTATAATAATACTATTATTTTCTAATAAATTCCTGTTTCTTTAATTAGAAGTTGTCGAAATATATCTATTTAAATATATCTAGACTGTCATGATATGATTCAGAGATTTGTTAAACATTTTACCTGGTTAAATTTATATAGCAAATTGTTTCATTACAAATCCTTTCTTTATAATTTTATAAACATTTAAGAATAACAAATAAAAAAAAACGATTCCGTTAATTAATTGTCATAATCGAACTTTTCCATATCGACATATGTAGGTCAAATTTTAATTTCAGAAATTAATACTAAATTTAATGTTATAAAATTAAGGAAGCTTATAATATCTAAAAACAAATGATTATTGATAAAACTTATAAATTTATTAAACTAACAAAGGTGTATGTGATCTGGGCTAAAGTTGTATTTAAGCACATGCATTTCTTACTGTAAATATTGTGCATATGTCTTCTATATACCTATGTATGGATTAATGAGAATAAAGATATACAGTTTGTAACTTGTATTATGTGACCTTAATTTGATTTCCCTTCACAGTGCATTACATATCAAGTAAACCTGTATTAAGCGACCACCTGTCTTATATGACCATATTTCACTGTTCCCTTGGAAGGTCACATAAGACAGGTATGACTATATATATAAACAGGAAGCATTTAAAGGCAACAGTAGAGAATGATTGGCTGGGGTCCTGGGGGTCAGTATAGTGTATCCAATTGGAGCGATGTGCACACCTTTGGGCAGTTGTTTCAATTAACTAGCACTGCAAACCCCAAATAAGCACTTTGGCAAAAATACACTGAGGTCATAGCTAGTAGTCATCTAAGTTCTAACTGCGAGCATTCATTAACCCTGCTTAGACTGCTATTGTCCTGTCCGTGTTTCCGTTGTAGTTCTGTTTTTTCTGTGAAAGTATACTGAATGGAAGCGAATCTGGAAAGTGGTTTTTTTTAATAATTGTTATCGTTTTGTGATATCGGTATCTATATTGACAGTATTGACCACCAGTACTCTTGAAACTTTTAATACTTTTATCAAGACCTTATGTGTTCACGTTATGATATAGCTGAAAAGTTGTCTTTGAACAACACTTTGCAGATTATTACTAAGTTATTTATTAGATGTATTTATTAATAATTAATATTTATATAATGTAAGTATTAACAAAACTAAGATTCTCCTCCATCAGGCCGACGTTGACAATTCTGTCTATGCCCTTTGGTTTTATTGCTCCCAAAACTTTAAATTATTTGGCTTTCCAATATTTCGATTGGAGTGTACCTGATGAAAGTTATTCCTGAATTGCGTCGTGCGCACTAAATTTGATATCAACGTTTTAATTACTATGACTAAGTCGATACTTCTGGTGATGGACTATTAGTCCCCGAGGGTATCATCTACACAGTAGTAAAATTTCATGACAACTTTCCCGTGATTCAAGGGAAACAAAAATTTCGATGCAATGTCTGATCCATACATGTGTGTTTGGCCGAATTCGAGCTTTAGATATTTGCTCTTTTGTCTGGATAATTCGAGTTTTGGAAGCCTTTGCTCTTCTTTATTTCAGGGCAATTCGAGTTATGCAAGTTTTTGCTTTTGTAAGGGAAATGTTCTTTGTTTTCATGCGAATTAGACTTTTGCAAGCTGTTGCTTCCTTTTTTATTTGCAATGCATTTGTTTTGGTGTTGTTTGTAATTTCAGTTCGAATCATATATAGACTTGCTACGAGTCCCTTTCTTATTAATAAACCCCCTTTGAGTGGACACTTATATTTACTATCCACATGTTCCACATGTAATCAATAAAGAAATGTTGTTAGTAAATATAAGTGATCAGCCAAGAGTTGAACCTTCAAGGCAGCACATTGCAAGGTATCGCTAAAAAAGGGACTTTTAGCAAGTCTATTCGAATCATTATCGTTGTATTACTAGTTTTATACTTATGACACATTTTGTGTCATGAAGATTAAATTTGTTGTGCATAGAAATTAAGATTCTTGACAACAACATTGCTCACCCAGTTATATATGAGGGTTGGTATTTTACTCACATGTGGAAAAAGTTTGAATAACCGCATCGTTTTACTAAGAGTGGAAGTGAAGTGTTTATCCTAAGCCAGTAAGGTCAGAGGTCATACATATGTGTTTTAGAATTATCAATTTTACCTCTGTTTCTACGAATGTTCGATTGGATTTTGGATTGTCCCGACAGTGTGATATTCTTTTAGTTTTCATAAGATTATCATCTCTTAACAAGACAACCTCCTTTTAACTTGCTATTCTGTATTTATCTTCCATCAAATTGTACATTATACCGGTACATGTATATAATAGAATGGCATAGTCAACAAAAAGAAGAGTTTGCAGATACCAAGGAGGTAATCAGAATCCTATTAATCGAAGAAGGTCAGACAACACAATGGTCAATGGCCAAAGAAAAAGGACAAACAACGATCTACAAAACATTACATATAAAGATTAAGATTTAGTGACAAAATAGGCAATCATGTTATCCTCATTGTGGTTTCATCATAAACTCTTGGTGATAATCTACAAAACTGATTAATGACGAAGTTTGTTTTTAATTTATTTAAATAAACGGCAATGATTTTGGTTATCTTAATGTCATATTGTCTACCAAAATCGTAATTTTTTCATACCCAAAATTATTGTCGTTTTCCGTACTGACCTTCATAAAATGAAGATTAAACACCAAATTATTGGCAAATACGCTACAAAACGTTGTTTTTCGATTTAAACATGCTGATCATCGTTACTAGAAGCTAATTAATTATGCACTGACCTGAGCGAGGCCAAATCTATTTGATCTATTTTTATGCCAGTAACCCGGATGCTCCGTTTGTTTACCTCGCAAATACGGCCGTTGTATGTTACCAATTGACAATCATTTGCTGTTGCCAGGTGCAAAATTACATATATTGAATAATATCTACAGAAAATGATCATAGGCATCATCATAATTTCATAAAATATGAAAAACGATTGAGAAAAGAAGGCAACATGCTCGGCTTACCTATCAGTATCAAGCAAAATCTTTGCCACTTCAGCGTGAGTTTGGACGCGTAGCACTTCTTTCAGTTCGTTCCAACGGTCCAACTGATCCCCTACATATATTCTGCATTTGTTCCATTTGGAAGATACTACACTTCTATTCCTCTTTATCTCTGAATCCGTCAAAGTCCGCTTTCTTCCACGTGTTGACACATTCTCTTCCACATGTTGTGTATTGTTGCTAAACAGTGCACATGCTCAAGACGGGTTAACATAGAAGGTCATATGAATAGATTCGGGTTAAATTGAATTATTTTTATCCATCACAATAATTCCGATGACGATAATTTTGGGTCTTTTTTGTCAAAAAAAGAACACAAATCGTATCTTTTGCAGCATAACTGTTTAATGATAGCTTAAACAAATCATTTACGACAATACTTTTGGGTATGAAAAAATTACGGTTTTGGTAGACAATATGCCTTTAAGGCCTGTTGGTTTAATTGCTCTCAAAGACTTTTAAATTATTTGGCTTTCAATCTTTTGATTTTGATGTTATTTAATAATCGTGTCGTGCTCACTAAATTATATATCTACGCTTGCATTTTCTTTCTCGTATATATACATATGTATTTATACATTTTAAGTGCAGCATGAATTTTTCTCGCTTCAGATTTTGTTTAACAATATTTGTGATTTTGACATTCTAACGTCATAGCTGCAAAATTTTATCTTGAGAACAAGCACAATATCCCACCTTAATATTATGTCAGGCGACCTTTCATTCTAATGACTTCACGTATCCATTTTGAAATGGTTTAATCTATAAAGATATATGCTAGCAAATCCAAAGAGGTGTAGAAATAAATAGTAATTTGAAATAGTGATACAAAAAAATGTATATTATACGCAACATTAGATATTTTTAAGACGATCTCGTTTAATTGTACATTTCTATATGTATTTACCCTTATAACAATATGCAAGATATACATTTGTACACATGTTTTCCAGAAACATGTCGTGTGCATTAAATTAGATATCAACATTTTTATTCTTTTGTACATTTTGTCAACACTGATATATTTTCATGCATTCAGACTAAGAAAGGGTTCCCAAGATATAAGAGATTTGCTTATAAAGGGGCGGTTATGATTGAATAAAAACAACAAGCTATACAAACACATATTTCTGAAATTGTTACTTTGTAAAATGAGAAAAATAACACAATGACAAATCAAAGCAAGAATAGGGAATTCAAGTTCGGACAACAAATGGGATCAGATGATCTGAAAGGTTAGCATATCACAGCGTGGATTCTTAGTCATTGAAATGTTTTGACGTTCAACATTTCCAGCTTCATTGACTATCGAATGGCTGTCAGGAACAAAATATTTCATTTGTTCATTACGTTTATCTGGTTACTCGTAGCTCTACATATGATCAATCCGCAAAATGTCCAAGCCGAACGGACCAACAATTTCAAATCGAATAAGCGGAGTACTCAAATTGTCCTTGTACGTCACAGTTACTATGAGAATAAGGAATCCTTCGGTTGTAGTGATAGTCGGTTGATTCGATCACCCATTCTTTTAATATTTACATTATTTTCTTGTATTTTGTTTAAAAAAATCTTCGATGTTTATAATGTATCCTGCTAAATTTGTTTGTACCCCATCCCACTCGATACTGTATCCTAGAGTATGTTCTCATTGTCAGGACTCTCTGAACAATGGCGTTCATCACACGGTATCCTTGGGCAAGTACTCTGTTGGACTTTAACTCCCTAATATCGTCACTATTGTTCCAATTTATAAAAAGGGATCAAATCAACTGTTTTATAATAGATGGGGCGCTTGAATTCCATATTCTCACAGAAATTTAGTTGTCTTTGAATCGATGTGTAATTTTGTTTTCGACGTTTACAAAGGGCCCATGAGGAAGAGGGGAGTTTTTTTAAATTATTTGAAATACTTTTTTGGCCACTCAGACATCAAAATATGTATTTCATCCCTTCAGCATTCAAGAACATTGTTGGGGATTAATACACCGACCTTTGTGGGATTTTCTAGATTGAGGCGAAGTTACTGCGCAGGTGGCATTTTCAAAGGACATGGTTTTTTTACGTTCATAAAAACTTGAGTACGAATTTCGCACTCGTACTTCAAACTTATCCAATCATGTGACACTTCATACGTTATATACAGTGTTCTGATTCGCCTGTCTTTAGAGTATTGTCGCCAGTTTTATGCCCGTAAGATCAGGTCTCACTGCTGGTCTGGCCTCATGGTCATAAAACATTCTAGCGTGAGATCCGTACTCATACTAAAAAATGTTCCTACCAGAACACGGATCAAATTGGATATTGGGTACTGATTGACTATTTTCAGAGTACGGGTAGAAAAAACAAAGCAAAATAAGTACTTGAAAGTTCTATGACCTTGTGGTTTCACTCCTTATTTTGGGGGTTCTCGTCAATTTTATTTTTGCCATATTATTTTTATTTATTTTTTTATATATACATGTATATTTCACTGGTATTGGTTTGACTATGTGGATTGTGATTTATTTTGTATTTTTTCATTAAATATAGGAGTGTTGTCACCATACTTACATTCCGAACTCAATGGTTGCTACGAATCGCCCCCACCATAATTAAGAAAAATGATTTAGAAGATAAATCGCTATTTTTATGCATAATTCATTATTACCATAACACAGAAACAGATATACCGCACGTCTAAATATAACTTACCTGTAAATTTTTATAAACTTATTGCAAAGTAAGCCCTATATAAATAGACAAGTTCTTTGTAAAACGTACTATTTAACACTAATATGGGTTTTTACATGCATTATTAAAATACACCTGAAAATTTTCAAATCACATGCATGACTTGAATTCTTGGTCATATATAAGAGGTAATGTGCGTTATACCTGTTAAATTCACATTGGGTAAACCAGAAAGGTGTTTTATTTTGTACATGTACAGAACCATGTTTCGTATGCAAGAAATACTAAAATTGGCACAAATAGTAGAAAATGGGTCAGATGCGAGTTTTCAGGTGCGGCGAAGAACAAAAATTACCTTGTAGAAGTGAAAGAAACTGACGACTTATTTCTTTAGCATGTTCTCTGACAATTTGTATGTGATGACATTTGAACATGTTTCAAAAAACGAAAAAAAAAATTGATGAAAAAAAAGATAAATAAAAATAATAAATTTTCTTTCTGCAAAGCACGAATGTAATCAGAGAGAAGCCGTAGCCGCGAATATACAGTAATTGGATAAATATTTACATATGCAGTCAGTGGCTAAAGCATCAAGTTCGATTCCAGTCTGTTGCCAGGATGTACTCGTTGCAACTTTATATATGTCAATTACTGGCGGTAGGTCGAGGTTTTTATCCGAGTACTCTCGTTTCCTCTATTAAAACAAAAAAAAAACAGATGGACACTATAGGACTGAAATATTGTTGAACCTCCATACTTTTTATGTCCAATCGACATTTTGCGGTCAATATTTTAAATCTCCGAAAAAAGAAATGTATTAGCATACTGAAAAATCTGATTAAAATATCATTGATTGAAACAAAGGACTGTACCTTGAAATGGTACACAAATGTTATACATCGGTTGTTAAAGACATAATACATGTACATATGGTTGTTTCGTGACTCGGCGGTGCGGTTGCATGTGCTGTCTTACGGACGGCATAAAATCTAGAAGAGTGGTCACGGGAACCGCCTAGATCCCCAGCAGGTACACGGTACAACCCTGGTATGCCGGACAAGCCCCCAGAAACCCCTGAGATTTGAAAAATATTACTAATACAAATGAATACTATTAAATGATGTCCAATTTATGGCTTGCATTTGGGTGGGGTGTGTGAGTTGGGTGGGGGGAGAGGGAAGGCAGGTACCGCACAACCCCTCTATAGATGTCCGCGCCTGATTGCTATATTTTTATCAACATGCATACTACGCAAAATAAAATAAAATTTCGAAATCGATTTTAATTTACTTTTAATAATGTCATTTTCATAATTAAATTTAAATAATATAACATGTAACTTACGTTGTCCTCTGTCGGATCATAATTATTAAATAATTATTAAAGTGTTTAAATGATGTCCCAAATCATGAAAGATTGTTCTGCTTCCTACCTATTGGCCGTTTATGACATAATGCAATTATGTAATAATTCTAAAAATTATTAATTTCTCAATGATCCTTTTTATAAGAACGACGAAATTGTTATATTCTTTTGAAAAGTCCTGATCTGTTTCTCTTATTAGAAGTTGTTAAAATATTTTTTTTTTTAATTTACGAGACATCAGAGATTGATATCTATTTAAATATATGTACACTGTCATGGGATTATTCATAGGAGATTGTTATACAGTTTACCTGGTTAGATTTGTATATCAAATTGTTTCATTGCAAATCCTTTGTTTTCCTTTTTTTTTATAAACATTTAAGAATATCAAATAAAAAACAATTCCGTTAAATAATTGTCATAATCAAGCTTCTTCATATGTTGTATGTCAAATTTTAATTTCAGAAATGCTAATGTCATAAAATTTATGAAGTTTATGACATCTAAAAACAAATCATTATTAGTTTAAGCGTATTTTATTAATTAATAAATAATGTTGTGCAATAAGAAAAAATTTCAATATGATATAATACACATAATTAAAAGTTAAATTATTGATAAAACTTTGTAAATTTATTAAACTAACAAAGGTGTATGTGATCCGTGCTAAAATCATATTTAATTCATGTATTTCTTACTGTAAATATTGTGCATACATGTCTTCTCTATACCTATGTACTAGTATATGGTTTAATGAGAATAAAGATATATATACAATAAAAAGGAAGCATTTAAAGGCAACGTCAAATACTGATTGGCTGGGATCCTGGGGTCAATAGTTTATTCAATTGGAGCGATGTGCACACTTTTGGGCAGTTGTGTCAGTTAGCTAGCACTGAAAAAACCCAAATAAGCATGTTAGCAAAGAACACTGCATTCATAGCTAGTAGTCAGTTAACTACAATCATTCATTGACCGTGTTAGTATACTGTCCATTTCCATGTTGCCATTCATGTTGGTGATAATATGCTCTCTCTCTCTCTCTCTCTCTCTCTCTCT
>MJUT01032298.1:194890-205341 GCA_002080005.1 Gigantidas platifrons
TCACCCAGTTATATGTGAGGGTTGGTATTTTACTGTTCACCCAGTTATATGTGAGGGTTGGCATTTTACTGTTCACCCAGTTATATATGACGGTTGGTATTTTACTGCTCACCCAGTTATATGTGACGGTTGGTATTTTACTGATCACCCAGTTATATGTGAGGGTTGGTATTTTACTGTTCACCCAGTTATATATGAGGGTTGGTATTTTACTGTTCACCCAGTTATATATGAGGGTTGGTATTTTACTATTCACCCAGTTATATATGAGGGTTGGTATTTTACTGTTCACCCAGTTATATATAAGGGTTGGTATTTTACTGCTCACCCAGTTATATGTGAAGGTTGGTATTTTACTGTCCACCCAGTTATATATGAAGGTTGGTATTTTACTGTTCACCCAGTTATATGTGATGGTTGGTATTTTACTGTTCACCCAGTTATATATGAGGGTTGGTATTTTACTGTTCACCCAGTTATATATGAAGGTTGGTATTGTACTGCTCACCCAGTTATATATGAAGGTTGGTATTTTACTGTTCACCCAGTTATATGTGAGGGTTGGTATCTTACTCACATGTGGAAAAAGTTTGAATAACCGCATCGCTTTACTAAGAGTGGAAGTGAAGTGTTTATCCTAAACCAGTAAGGTCAGAGGTCTAACATATGTGTTTTAGAATTATCAATTTTACCTCTGTTTCTACGAATGTTCGATTGGATTTTGGATTGTTCCGACAGTGTGATATATTTTTAGTTTTCTGTTAACATGCCAGCATCCTTTTTACTTGCTATTCTGTATTTATCTTCCATCAAATTGTACATTATACCGTTACATGTATATACTAGAATGGCATAGTCAACAAAAAGAAGAGTTTGAAGATACCAAGGAGGTAATCAGAATCCTATTAATCGAAGAAGGTCAGACAACACAATGGTCAATGGCCAAATAAAGAGGACAAACAACGACCTACAAAAGAATACACATTAAACTTAAGATTGAGTGACAAAATAGGCAATCATGATATCCTTATTCTGGTTTCATCATAAACTCTTGGTGATAAGCTACAAAACTGATTAATGACGAAGTTGTTTTTTAATTTATTTAAATAAACGCCAATAATTTTAGTTATCTTGTTAAGGCCTGGTGGTTTATTTGCTTTCAAACACTTTTAAATTATTTGGTTTTTCAATCTTTTGATTTTCATGTTATTCAATAATCGTGTCGTGTTCACGAAATTACATATCTATGCTTGCATTTTTTTTCATATATATAAATATATATATATCTATTCGTTTAAAGTGCAGCATGAATTTTTCTCGCTTCAGATTTTGTTGAACTTGTTTACCATAAATATTTGAGCTACAGTCAATAAACATAAATATTTGTGATTTCGACGTCGTAACGTCATAGCTGCAAAATTTTTACTTCAGAACAAACGTTCAATAAAAATATTTAGAACAATATCCCACCTTGATATTATGTCAGGTGACCCTTCATCCTAATGACGTATCCGTGTTGGAATGTTTTGATAAAGTCCCTGGATATAGTTTACGGGGAGTCTTTCCCTCCCCCTCGAGTGTTGGCAACAAGTTCGTTTTGCGTGTTGATGTTTCTAGCGATTGTTTTGTAGTGCCTTCTTTTAACGAAGCCAAACATTTTCGCACACGTTTAAGTCCGGAGACTGTGCTGGCCGCGTAGTACAATTTATATTATTTTCCTGTTTGTAGTTTTCGGCCATGATGTATAGGTGTGTTATCATCCCGAATGACATACTCATTATCCGCAAAATATCCCGTAATATCAGACCACAAATTATTTTCAAGAACATCTATATATATCTGGGAATTAGTGTTCCCTTTTACATCAATTAAGGTTCGGATCGCGTTGAAAGATAAACACCCCAGATCATCACACTTACATAATCGTTGGAAGGTCGGCATACTCAACAGACCAGAGTTGCATAAAAGCCGTCAAAAATACCATCGATATTGTAATGGAATGACCGCGAAAATACATTCTGGAAACCATATTTTTTTAATCGTTTTATCTTTACAAATCGCGATATTTTACACCAGTCGAAATAACTCATTAAAATAACCCAGTACTAAAAGTATATAACATGGTGAAGTAATTGTGTTACATGTACAGCTTAGTGGGTGTGTGGTGTTTAACGCCACTCTTAGCAATATTTCAGTTATATCGTGGCGGTCATTTGTATTGGTGGAGGAAACCGGAGTAAGGGGACATACTACAAGATAATGTAAAGTAATTGTAAGTACATGAAAGCATACATTACATAGTATCTATATATCCTTTTCTTCCCAAACTAAGATTATAGCTGATTTTGTATAAATATGACCTGTTCACCGAATTACAACGAACATATCCTTGAACCACTTCCGATATTTATATGCTATTTTAAACTTGGGACAAACCAAAAGTAAAAATAATTTCAGGTTTTTTATTGACGGGGTTTTCCGTTATTAAGAGACCCTTTAAGGTCAAAGTTATATAATCATATGATGTACTATATATAGATTGTGTGTCCTTGGTACAATTATGAGACAAGAAACAAAATATAAAAACAGCCAAAAATGAAAACCCAATTGATACTCCAATAGAATCTTCATCATAATAGCGAAAATAAAAAATGATATTTTCTTTATATTTTCTCAATTGTTTACCCCAAGGGTATCCTCCGCCCAGTAGTCAGAGCTTCGGTACTGACATGGTTTATTATGTATATTTATTGATGAAATTAACAGTAATAAAGTATATATATAAAACTAAAATTCTCCTCCCTCAGGCATATGTGACCTTAGCCGATTTTGTCTATCTTGATTATGCTAATGACTTCACGTATCCGTGTTGGAATGATTTGATAAAGTCTCTGAATATAGTTCATGGGGAGTCTTCCCCACGCACGTCGAAAATTGGCAATAAGTTCGTTTTGGGTGTTGATGTTTCTAGCGATTGTTTTGTAGTGCCTTCTTTATGTGAAGCCAAACATTTTCGCACACGTTTGTAAAAAGTCCGGAGACTGTGCTGGCCGCGTAGTACAATTTATATTATTTTCCTGTTTGTAGTTTTCTGTAATTCGACCACGATGTACAAGTGTGTTATCATCCCGAAAGACATACTCATTATCCACAAAATATCGTGCAATTACAGACCAAATTATTTTCAAGAACATCTATATATATCTGGGAATTAGTGTTCCATTTTATATCAGCTAAAGTTCCTATCCCATCAAAAGATAAACACCCAGATCATCACACTTACTTTACAGTGGGAAGGTCGGCATAATAATTCCAAACTATTAACTTTGTCACATTTTCTTCAGACTTAAATACGGTTGCTTAATCCAACAACTATCTGACTTTCATCAGAATATAACATTGTATATGTCCTCAAGTGAGAATTAACAGTTCAAATGCGTCTTTCCCTACCCCATTGACTGTACGTTCGCGAATGCTAAAATGAAAGTCGTCAAAAATACGATAGATATTGTAATATTTTCTCAATCGTTTTATATATCTTTACAAATCGCGATATTTAACACCAGTCGAAATAACCCATTAAAATCACACAGTACTAAAGTATATAACATGGTGAAGTAATTGTGTTACATGTACAGCTTATTGGGTGTATGGTGTTTAACGCCACTTTTAATAATATTTCAGTTATATCGTGGCGGTCAATTTTATTCGTAGAGGAAAACGAAGTGTGGGCACATACTACAAGATAATATAAAGCAATTATACATTATCTACATTACATGAAATCTTTATCGTTTTCTGCCCACACTAAGATTATAGTTGATTTGTACCATATGACCTGTTCACCGAATTACAACGAACATATCCTTGAACCACTTCCGATATTTATATGCTATTTTAAACTTGGGACAAACCAAATGTAAAAATAATTTCAGGTTTTTTATTGACGGGGTTTTCCGTTATTAAGAGACCCTTTAAGGTCAAAGTTATGTCATATGATGTACTATATATACATTGTGTGTCCTTGGTACAATTATGAGACAAGAAACAAAATATAAAAACAGACTAAGTGAAAAGCCAATTGATACTCTAATAGAAGCTTGATCATAATAGCGAAAATAAAAAATAGAAAAACTTTATATTTTCTCAATCTTTTACCCTCGATGGTATCTTCCGCCTAGCAGTCAGTGCTGCGGCATTGACATAGATTGTTAAACATACATTTGTTTATTTATTGCATAAATTTACAGTCCTTAAATAAGGTAAATATAATAAACTCCCTCAGACATGATTGTGTGACCGTAACCGATTTTGGCTATATATCTTGCTAAGGCCTTTTTGTTTTATTGCTCCCAAAACTTAAAGTATTTGGCTTTCAAATCTGTCTATTTTGAGCGTGACCTGATGTAGGTTATTCACGAAACTTCAAGAAACGCGTCGTACCTATTAAATTTGAAATCTTCGTTAAAATTTAAAAATTTAAATGCTTAAATTCTCAAAATAATAAAATGTTACCTCTTGCAAGCTATGATTCATATTTTCGTGGTATCCACAAATAAAGGTTACAGCATCGATGGTATAAAGGTTAGAATGCTTCAGAATTGTTAGAAGTGGGGTAGATCCTGTATGTCCAAGCCACGGTCGGATCAATCCAAAGAGTAAACAATTTGTTTTTGCACGCAGTATTATGGAGTATAAACAATGACTGGTTGGCTCGAAATCGGGATAATGTTTCCGAGCGGACATCATCATCATCATCATCATCATCATGGAACTGGAACTTGTTATCGGCATTAAGAAATTACTACTTACTTGAGACATTTTTGTAATATTTAAGCTGAGTACTGATGGCGATTCCTAGGTTTAATTCACAAAACTGTCCGGCGAGGTCCCGTGTGACAGATAGATAGAGGACGCCCTCTAACAAAACTGTCCAGCGAGGTCCCGTGTGACAGATAGATAGAGGACGCCCTCTTACAAAACTTTCCGGCGAGGTCCCGTGCGACAGATAGATAGAGGACGCCCTCTTACAAAACTGTCCGGCGAGGTCCCGTGTGACAAATAGATAGAGGACGCCCTCTTACAAAACTTTCCGGCGAGGTCCCGTGCGACAGATAGATAGAGGACGCCCTCTTACAAAACTGTCCAGTGAGGTCCCGTGTGACAGATAGATAGAGGACGCCCTCTTACAAAACTGTCCAGCGAGGTCCCGTGTGACAGATAGATAGAGGACGCCCTCTTACAAAACTGTCCAGCGAAGTCCCGTGTGACAGATAGGTAGAGGACGCCCTCTTACAAAACTGTCCGGCGAGGTCCCGTGTGACAGATAGATAGAGGACGCCCTCTTACAAAACTGTCCAGCGAGGTCCCGTGTGACAGATAGATAGAGCACGCCCTCTTACAAAACTGTCCAGCGAGGTCCCGTGTGACAGATAGGTAGAGGACGCCCTCTTACAAAACTGTCCGGCGAGGTCCCGTGGACCATAGTTTGGAAATGGCTACGCTCCATGGAATTTAAATACAACTTTTATGGATTTCGAGTAAGAGTGGGCGGATTGTACCCACTACAAGAGGTTAAATATACCAACAAAATAGAACAATGGGAAAATCGCCATCCGAGTTGACAAAACATAAGAAAAAAAATAATCTATGTTGTTAAATCTTGTTATTTCCAAAGTCTATTCCTCAGAAAACTTGAAATGAGAATTTTTGATGTGTTCATAGTAACAATCAGTTTTATGTTTCCCAGTCAATTTCAATACTATTATATAGCGAAGTAAAATAATCGCTCCATTCCACGCTCGATAGTAATGTACATTAAGACAAGACGCGACAGCACGAACACCACATTTTTTTTTGGACATCTCATATTGTTGAAGACTCTTCAGAATCAGGATAATGTCTCCAAGAAAAGCGACATGTGGAATCTATTTAAGCATGTTAGACTCGTACAAAGCGGTCACCATCATCATCATCTAATCGAGATGATTTTGTTCCTATTGTGATCTGGCTGAATATTGTTCCACTTGGCACTAAAGATCAATCACTCACTCACTCGTAGGTTTGTTCTGTTGAAGTGACAGATTACATTTTCAAAACTGGTAAATCTGTTTAATCATTTAATCAAAATAACATGTCAATTCCTTAATATAACAGATTGAAAACATTATGATTACAACAATATAATGCCCAAATATGAAAAAAAAAAACAAACAAAAAAACAACGAAAACAACGAACAAATCCCACAACACTTGTTTGAATATACATCCGTCTGAAAATTTAACCCACCAGTAATAAAATAATATTTTTGAGCTGACAATTTTTTTCTTCTCCTTCGACGGGATTTGAACTCACTCCATTGAAACACTGCAGCCTTATGTCCAGTGCCCTAGACCACTCTGCCACATCCGCTATAACAAAATACAGCTTTAATAATCGAAGTGGTACCTTGTCTCGGTAGGCGAATTTAGGGATAGACATCAGACATTAAGTGTGTGTAGATGGTACCATATATATATATATATATACATTTATTTTCAAATTACTGACATCAAGAAGAATTTACCAAAGGGGCAATCAGAATCCGTATATTGAAGAAGAACAAACAACACAATTGTCAAAAGAAAAAGTACAAAAGGACAAACAACGATCAACAAAACATAAAACTAAAGATCGAGTAATACGAACCCAACTAAAGATCAATCTAACTCAGAAATATATATATATATATATAAGACAAATTAACCAATTAAATGATCTTTGCAACCAGATTTAAAACAATGGCAGTGTCTTTATTACATTTTTGTATTAAGCGGATATTTCAATTATTTCCGACAATCTGTGTTTTAATACAAAGCGAGACAACTCTTTGAAAATAAAATATTTTGGATATCATATTTGTAATGCTTTGTGCTGATTTTTAATTGATATATCAAAATACCATACACCTGTCATTGCTTGGAGTGGTAATTACGTACTCTTAAGGTTTTGTGAGTTTCAGATTTGTGTTATTGCAATTTCATGCAATGGGCCGTCTTGGCCGTGATCGCATGGTAGTTGGAGCTATGTAATCAGTGCCTATCACCACTGATGTTGTGAGTTCGAAAATCTCGATCAGGGCGAAGTGTACAACACTATGTGATAAAGTTTGTCACTGACTTGCGACAGGTCGGTGATTTTCTCAAGATCCTCAGGATTCCTTCACCAATAAAACTGACCGCCACGATCTGCAATATTGTTGAAAGGGGATTAAAACATCATCAAGCAAACAAACAGACAAACAAACAAACAATTTCTTTCATATGTGTATTGACTAGAAATGCATTACAGCAGAAAACCTGAAAAATAAACAGTTCTTAAACAAGAATATGTTGATTACTCAACCTCCATGGTGTCACGTTTTTTAAAAGCCTGATGGTAAGGAATAAATGTTTCCATAGATGTAAACACCATCGGTGTAGGTTTTCCTATAATAATCCTAGGAATGTTATTTTTTATCCATTCGTCTAGCTGTCGGCATGCTGGTTCAATGTCTTCGTTCACTTCCTTGAAAACATATCCAAGTGTGATGTGAAATCTCAAATTTGAATCTGACTTGTTGCATTGTTTTTCACACCACAATCTGAAGTTTTTTATTTGTTCATTTTGTTGATCCGAGGCCACGTCAACAGTCAAGACCAAAGTGGACCCACGAGGACGTATATACACTTTAACATTTTTAAGAGTAATTGTATTAAGATCAGGATATTCCTTCATTTTTTCTACCATTCGAAATAATATTGGTTTCATAATTGTATTCATTGCACAAAATTCACGCTTCGGTTTTCCTCCTGACATTTGATAAGGATAAAATTTCTCTCTCTCGCTCCAAATATTAAATATAGTCATATGATACGAGGAATAGTTCAATGGTTCAAAATACTTTGCTAACAGTGAAGTTTTCAGAATGTAATACAGCTCTATAAGTTTTGGATTTTGTTCACACATAGATATCACTGAATAGCCATAAAATGGTAAATAATTACCTTCGCTGTCAATCTTCGCTGTCGCCATTCGGGAATTCTTTGTAATATTGATAAATGTCGTTCCAATTGTGTCCGATCTTCGTATTGTTGTATTTCACAAATCTGAATAACACATGTATTCCACAATAAAGTGTAAATTTCTGAAGTAACGTTAGTTCAATTATTTATGTGTGTACACAAAAATAATTTACTTCTTATTTTAATATATTGATTTTCTGTAAAGTTGTGTATATTTACTAAAGGTAAGGTTAAAAATAGTTTTGATCCGAATGATTGGTTTGTTTACATTATTTTGATCCGGATGATTGGTTTGTTTACAAACAAACATGTAATGTAATGTTGATTATACTGCAATTGGTAACTTTACAGCATTGATATAGGGGATTGTACTTTACTATTCAGAAAAAGTATTAGCCTCCCCCCTACTATGACTGTTGGTAAATCTAGAGTTGTCTCTCTTTTTATACAAATTTAAATAATGACATGGGTATGGTATACACAAATTATTAACTTTGTTAGTACATTAATATACATTTGAAAGTGTTAACTATAAGATAAAGAGTTATCTTTCTTTATATATAAGTTTGATTTAAAGATTTGTTACTGTTTATTCTAAAGTATTGTTAATTTACCATTGTGTACAAGATGATTTTTATAAAGAAATATGATAAATAATTTTACAATTTCGTCTTGGAATGTTCAGGGGCTGGAAGAAAAGTGCAGAGATGAAGATTGTTTGTCGTGTCTTAATTTTGACATAAATATACTTATTGAAACTTGGAAGGGAGCAAGTTCTGATTTTTATATCCCTAATTATAATATTTTCCAAAAGTGTTGAAAGAAAAAAAAGAGGTCAAGGAGATTCAGCGGAGGAATTATTGTACTATTATCCTCAATCCTAAAACAACTACTCAGGTAAATAAGCTTGGTTCCTTTTTAAAACAGTCTACCGAACTGAGGACAGGGGACTCTTGAAATGTTTATTTGAAAATTATTTTGTCTTTATTACCATGTATGTATTGTTTGTATTCTGTTTATTTTTGTCACATGCAGTAACTGTATAATGGCAATAAAGTATTTGATTTGATTTGATTTATATAAATCTAAGTTTAAAGATGGCATTAGTGAATTAAAACATGTTACTACATCTGAAAATAGGCTTTGGCTGAAATTAGAAAAAAAATATTTTGGACTAGAAAAAGATTTATTCATTTGTGCCTGTTATGTTCCCCCAGTCAGTTCTACATATTTTGATGATGATTTAACTAAAATAGAAAATGAAATATCTCTTTTATACGATCAGGGAAATCTAATTCTTATAGGAGACTTGAACGCTAGAATTTCAGACAGAGCTGATTTTATTGAAAATGAAACTGACTCTCGGGATAATTTACAAAATATACTTCAAGATAACTATAATGAGGATCGTCATATCCACAGAAATTGCATAGATAGAACGTTTAATACACAAGGCCAGGCACTTGTTGATCTCTGCATTTCCTCCCATCTTCGAATAATGAATGGGTGTTTTATTGGTGACTATTTTGGTAATCTTACTTGCCATAAACCATATGGCTCTAGTACTGTTGACTATGCTTTGACCAACGTGGACTTTATAAATTCCATTAATTTCTTTCAGGTTCATAACCCAACTTCACAAATTTCAGTGCATATAAATTGCCATATAAATAGTACAAAAAACTGCAACAAAAGCAATTTTAAAGCTATTGAATATACATACAAATGGGAACCTATATCAAAAGATAAGTTGCTTCAAGTACTTCATGACACTGAAACAATTCAAGAAATAGTTAACTTTGAAAACCATAAATTTGAAGATAATTGCAATGAAGTTGATAGAGCATCTGAACATTTAACTAATATCTTTGAAAATTTATCAAGAAAATCATGTAAATATATTAGAAACGAGAAAATTAAACCAAAAAGGAAAAAACCATGGGCAGATACAGAAATTAAAGATCTTAAAAAAAACGGTAGTTGATCTTGGTATAAAAATGAGACAGGAACCATATAATTTACAAGTTATACATAATTTCTTCAAACATTCAAAAGATTTAAAAAGGATGATAAAAAGGAAAAAATATCTCTTTAAAAAAGATTTATTTGATAAACTATTAAACTGGAAGGAAACTGACCGAAAACAGTATTGGCAGTTATTAAATTCTATTCAAAAATATGATAACGAAAATATTAACTATGTTAATTCTCTTAATTATGATCAACATTCGGACCATTTTAAATCACAAGGAAAACCTGTTAGTAAAAATAAAACTTTTCCCAAAAGTGTGGATGATCATATTGAAAACTATCAAAATATACTTGTTGAAAATGAAATAACAGATAAACCTTTTACCATCAAAGAAATTAAAACATGTATTAAAAAGCTAAAATTGGGGAAAAGCGCA
>MJUT01032309.1:11660-28369 GCA_002080005.1 Gigantidas platifrons
TTAGATGGTCATATACAAGATTTTTGTTTTTGGCGCTGATCGGAAATCCAACATGGCTGCCAGGGCCCATAATATGTTCTGATTGGTCGAAATTTTAAAAATCTTCTTGTTAGAAACCACTAAGCCAATTGAATTGTGACTTTACAGGAATGATCATTGTGTGATCCTGTACTAAACTTGTGAATCGTTTGCTGATCGGAAATTTAAGATGGCCACCATGACTCGACTTAGTTTTAACATAGGACCTATGGAAAAAATGTTTAAAAGTCTTCTCCTCTGAAACCAGCAAGTCAATTTAAAGCAAACATGGCATGAATGGTCCTTAGGTGGTCAACTTTCAAAATTATGTCCTGTGAGCCCGACCTCCATCCAAGATTGCCGCAGTCGGCGGACATAGTTTTAACATAGGACCCTATGGGAAAATTGTTTGAAAGTCTTCCCTCTGAAACCAGTCAGCCAATTTAAAGCAAATATGCCATGGATGGTCCTTGGGTAGTATACTTTTAAAATTGTGTCCGGTGACTACTACCTCCATCCAAGATGGCTGCCATGAGCAGACATAGTTTTAACATAGAACCCTATGGGATTTGAATAGTAACTTAGATGTATTCGGCATGCATACATTCTTAAGAGGACTTAGTTATGTCAGGTGAGCGATACAGGCTCATGTGAGCCTCTAGTTTAAAAATCATTTTGAAGAAAAATGAAAAAAAAAAAGTAAGAATATTCAGATATATTTTTCTTATGCAATTTTTTATTTTTCAGAAAATCCCTTTCAAAAACTGGTGGAGACGGCACACATAGAAGGGAAAGATTACAGTTACTTTAATGTATCTTCACTAAAAGATCCTCGCTATCGTAAGTACTTTAATGTATCTTCACTAAAAGATCCTCGTTATCGTAAGTACTTTAATGTATCTACACTAAAAGATCCTTGCTATCGTAAGTACTTTAATGTATCTTCACTAAAAGATCCTCGCTATCGTAAGTTAGTACTTTAATGTATCTTCACTAAAAGATCCTCGCTATCATAAGTACTTTAATGTATCTTCACTAAAAGATCCTCGCTATCGTAAGTTAGTACTTTAATGTATCTTCACTAAAAGATCCTTGCTATCGTAAGTACTTTAATGTATCTTCACTAAAAGATCCTCGCTATCGTAAGTTAGTACTTTACAGGGCATGAAGATTACCATTTCCCGTTTCCCGGTGAAAGTGAAAAAAGTATAAAAAAAACACGGGAAAGTAACTTGCTGATCGGTATTTCCCGCCGGGAAAATGTTATAAGTCCGTTGTTGCTCGTTGTTGTACTTTGCGGTTATCAGATATATCAGTTTCTGAAACTGGTTTACGATTTATTTAAGCCTGAATTCCGTACGTAAAGGTCTAAAATTGTATGTACACAAGGTACCAGATATCGATGTTGTTTGCTGTTGAACTTTCACAGATATTTTGAAATAAAAACTAAATTAAAAATTAGATAATATGAGTAGGCACGGCCTATAGAGAGGTCGGAAGTCAGTGAATATAATAGATCTTAATAAAGAAAAAAGGAACCGTTCGTTTCAAGTGAAACTAGTCGGCCGAATTTCTGTGTACGAAAATGAAAAGATGTTTTGTACCCTCTGTAAAATTCCTAGACCTTACAACTAGGAGCATTAAAACAAGATTTATCAAAAATAATAATCACAAACCAGCAAAAATGTAGTTTTATTTAGATTCAAATCTCAAATTGCTTATAAACACACAAAAATCAAAGTTATTTTCAAACAACAAAACCCTTTCAGTTATGCACAGAATGCAGGATTTTGCATTAAATATTTCAAAATGTTCATGTGGGGGCATGTCCCAAACCCTCCTAGATGAATTTGGCCGGCTTCGTGGGCCTCAACGGGAAAGTAGAAATTTGGAAGGAAAAGTAAATTTTTTATAATAAGATACATACAATAAATGTACACATGTAAACATACTGGTATAATAAGATACATACAATAGATGTACACATGTAAACATACTGGTATATATACAATTGATGTGCACATTAGGAGTTTGAAATTAAGTAGGTATGAAGGAGGTCTGTGACCTAATTTGGGATGATTGTGATAAAATGTTGACTTCTATTTTGTGTTTTATAGAGAGACTGCCATTCTCTATTAGAGTATTGTTAGAGTCGGCCATTAGGAACTGTGATGGATTCCATGTTTTACAGACGGATGTGGAGAACATTTTGGATTGGGAAAAGAAGCAAACACAAAATGTAGAAATTCCTTTTAAGCCAGCCAGAGTTATATTACAAGATTTCACGTAAGTATCTTAGCATATTTTTTTTAATTTTCTTACACCGATTATTGGATAGTGAAACTTTTATGACGTTTCTATGGTTACCAAAACTTACATGATTGTATCACTTCCTTCACAATGCTTCAGATTTTATTACTGAAATCATGACCATATATCATTTGTAGTTATTAAACCCTTATACCTGTAAAACAATAAGAATGTTTTTTTTACTTTCTTGCTCTAGATATTGTGGTTTTCTCCTGGTACTATGGTTTCCTCCACCAATAAGAATGACTGCCATGATATAGCTGAAATATTGTTGAAAGTGGCATTAAACACCATAACCCTTAACCCCCCCCGCTCTAGATATTGTCAAACAATGTATGAAGTTTACTGGGTCTATCACTAAAGTTCACTGCAATTCTAGATATGTCAGCTCAACTCTAATATCTCTTTAATTGATTGATTGTTGTTTAACATCAATTATATTCAGGTTAGGTTTATGGTGTTTAACGCCACTTTCAACAATATTTCAGTAACATAGTGGCAGTCAGTTTTATTAGTGGAGGAAACAGGAGATCATCATCAGCCTGTTGCAAGTTAATGACGAACTTTATCACATATTATTTTATCAAGTACACCTCGTCTGAGTTGGATTGGATTGGAACTCACAACTTTAGTGGTGATAGACACTGATTGCTTAAGTAGTTGTAAATCCAACTACCATACGATCAAAACCACGGCTGCCCCTTACAACCATACAAGCTATTCAGTTCATTTCCTAGGGGAATATGTAAGTATTATATTATAATATTGTTATGTGAGAGGTAACAGTATTGTAGTTATGGATTATTCCATTTATATTTCAGGGGTGTGCCAGCAGTTGTAGATTTTGCAGCCATGAGAGATGCCGTAAAACGTCTTGGTGGAGATCCTGAAAAAATAAATCCCATTTGTCCTGCTGACCTGGTTATAGATCATTCTATACAGGTGGATGTCTCTCGCAGGTAAAGTGACCTAGTTATTGACCACTATTTACAGTTTGATGTTTTACAATGAAAGATGACCTACTAATGAAACCTACAAATGGATGTCCTTCAAACCTAATTATGGACTGTTCTATTCTGGTGGAAGTGAGGTCATCTTACATAACCTTGACTGTTCATGCATTTGGTCATATGTCATGACCTGGTAATAATAAAGTCATGACCTTGTGATTATAAAGTCATGACCTGGTGAAAGGTCGTTCTTATGGATAAGTCATGACTTTGTAATAAGTGATTCTTCAGATGAATCACTTTCCAATGTAAACAGATCTATGTATGTAGTGCTTTCCAAACATTTGAAAGTAGAGGGAGAAATATTTGAAGTTGTTCGTCTGACGAAAATTGGTGCAAAATCCTGCATTCTTTACATTTCCTGGTCCCATTTGTCTAAATTATAAAGGTCAAACACTATCTGCTGTAGTTTTCTTAAATACATTTAACCTTGTACATTCAAAAGTATATATTGCAATGTAATGTGAACACGGGGTTTTTCCCCTGTGTTGATTCAAAACTTCCACCGATGATAAGTTTAATCTGAAATGATGTAAAGGGTTCATTTAGCTTTCTGGAAGTAGGGGACTTCTTTTGTAATATAAAATTCAGACGTTGTCTGTCATTATTGTTGGAATGTAATCAGGTACTCTTTCTTATACATGGACTTTATCCTGAAATTCACTGGAAAAAAAAGTCCAGACCTGTGAAAACATTTGGGCAGCATGCATATGGCCCATAGGCCTTTTCCTTCCTCCCTACCCACATCTTATCAATGCTTTTAAGCTTGAACGAAACAAAAAGCTACAAGTAATGTGTGGACAATTCCCCTTATACATTAAAGAGCATTCTTCACTGCAAGAAAAATGATCTAGATAAACTTACCAACATGTATTAACATTTTTCAGCATAGTACTGGTTATAAAATGCATTGGGTGTTTGGAGTAAGGTTGATGTATTAGTTGGCAATGTTTGATGAATGACAACGTGGATACGTAAATCTTAAAGTGGCATTAGCTACGATTTTGACCAAAAAAATTATATGCTTTGGAAATTGGTAAATAGCTTTAAAATGATGAAATAAAGGTAAATATTTCACATTAAACAGCTTATCGAACCATTTGCTGGCAAGCAAATAATTTGACCTCACTTTTTCCGTATGCAATTGACCTTACTAGTGACAGGTAAAAACGAATAATTTGTATTTTGTCGCTTATTAACTGCCAACTTGCATGGTTCTTTGTCCGTAATTAACACCGATTAAAAGCAGATTCACAAAAAATATGAAATAAGTGCATTGTTGTACTGATTTAATGACAATTCGACAAACTCCGTAAACAATGTTGATAATTAATAAGATCATAGGGATGGTGTCCATTTCTTGATCGATCTCAAAACACGAGCAGTTGCATGTTTTTTTCTCCCGATGCGCGTACATTTCATAACATTTATAAGTTACAGAAGCACGTTTTATTAAGGCATCAATCATATTTGATAGTTTTTATGGGTAACAAAAATTTACGATTTGGCAGATAATGCCCCTTTAAGCTTTTATATTGACAAGAAATATATTATTTTAATTGTATGAAATAATCTTGAAACGTGCTATCATTTTCCCTTTCTCTCCTGGCTTACTTAAATATTTTAGTGCAGAAAGATTTTTGATATATAGACAATACCATTTATGCTGTGAGTTGAGCCTTTTATTTTTTTTCCTTACAGCACAATGAGATTTTCCCCAAACCCTGGTGGTGGTCCATCCAAATGTAGAAACCCAGATGGTCCTTGCTTTGATCAAATTTGTCCGTTTCATGGCAACAAAACAGCTAGGTTGGTACATTTTTACACTGACCAATGATGTTGGTCCAGAATTAACGGGTGAATTCTGGTCCTAATTTGTTGTGTGTTTAACTTGATCATACATGTATTATACATGTACAAACCAGTTTTAGAGAGAGGATGATATGTCAAAGTTTACACAAACAACTTTATGTTATCGTCATCTGTGATGATTCATTTTTTTTAAACATGTAGTTAGATATCAATCTTATTTAAATAATTTCTCTTACTTACCTCCCCTTAACTGATATGTTGTGGCATGGGAGATTTGAGAAAACACCACTGTGAGTCACATGTGAGTGACTTTATGCCATGACTACTATATAATGATGTCATTAATATTTTTTTCGGCCAATTGGATTGTTCGTAGCATACAAAAGCGGTTTAGTAACATATTCATATTTTTGCAATCACCATTTTCATTGGCCGGTACATAGGGTTCCTCGCATGTGACTTTTAAAGGGAGTTCTACATAGCTCCTTCACTGCTGCATATCAGTTTAAGTACAAACGGGAGCTAGTTAGAGATTTGATTTTAAGCAGATTGGGTAGATATTACAGGTATATATTTTTATCGGGGGGGAAAAAACTTTACATAATACCAAATTAAGACAGTTAAATAAAATCTATGTACTTTCTAATAAAAACAATTTTTGTTGGAGCAGTTTTGAAAAAAAGTTTGTCGTATTGTTTAGAATTACCTGTGTTATACTATGTAAAGTATAATTTAACATGTATAAATAAGTTATATTCTTATCTATTTATAGTGCTGATGCCTTGGAACAAAATCAAGAGTTAGAATTTGAAAGAAACAAGGAAAGATTTGTTTTTCTGAAGGTTTGTTTGTATTTCTGATGATCTGTATATAACCTTCTGAAATCATAGACTGATTGGCAAACTTTATATACTCATCCAAATTGATAGGCTTATAGGTAATCTTAATATATATTTCTAAAATTGGTAGACTTATTCTGTTGATTGGAAATTGGAAACGGCCATTACATCAGCACCAAGTTTTAGCATGGAACCATAAGGGAAAAACTATTAATAAGTTTTGTTCTCAGAAACTGTTTTCTCTTTCAATAGAAAATCACTGACCTGAGGCTGTCACTAACAAACTTTATGATATAAATTTGCTTTGAGTTCACAGTTTAAGGTGGTACCTAACACCACAGGGAGATAACTCTTTAAAATCAGTTGAACGTTTTAATCATATGATGTTTGTATGCAGATTTTAAGCATCTCAGTGATCAAAACCACAGTGAGAAAAGCTGCTATGTGGCTAGGGAATTTATAGCTCTTAGTCTGTTGGTTGGAATTTGTTAAAATTTTGATATTTATTACCGTGGATATATTCAAACACACTGCCAAAAAAATAAGAAAATTAAACGAGCAGATCAAATTTTACCTGAAGTATATGGTACCACCTTAAAGACGTAACGTTTTAAGTATGAAAATTTAGAAATCTAATTCTATGTGTTTGATGTTGTGTTTATATATTCACGTAATAATCCTCATCCATGTCATTGTGCTTATGTGTTTGATGTTGTGTTTATATATTCACGTAAGAGTCCTCATCCATGTCATTGTGCTTATTATCAGCTGTTGTTTATCAGTAACTCCCAACCCACTTTACTATAAATAATGACATTTTAATGCGCATATCTCCCGATCAGGTTGATCAGATGTTTCTGGTTTAAGTGACTGATTGTATAGGTGGAGATAAATTCTACTACCATGTGATTGATGGTACACAGCCACTTGGAAATCCATTGTATAGATGGAGATAAATTCTACTACCATGTGATTAATGGTACATAGCCACTTGTAAATCTGTTGTATAGGTGGAGATAAATTCTACTACCATGTGATTGATGGTACACAGCCACTTGTAAATCTGTTGTATAGGTGGAGATAAATTCTACTACCATGTGATTGATGGTACACAGCCACTTGGAAATCCATTGTATAGATGGAGATAAATTCTACTACCATGTGATTGATGGTACACAGCCACTTTGAAATCCTGGATTGGGACATACTTAAATATGTAGCGATGTTAAACTGGTTAATCCCGGATGTAGCTTTTTCCCTCAAAGTGTATCAACGATCATACTCTCAGAGTTTTGTTGGACTTGAAGAGTGTATCACTCTTAAAATCGTCCGACAAAATCCTCCCAGGTCGGAGTGAGAGTGAGAGTATCCCATATCGGAGTGAGAGTCTCCACTCTCAGATAGTTAAACTGTAAACAGGAAACGTCCCCAAATTCTGCTAATTAATAAATTCATGCATAAAGAAACATGCGTATCTTAGTAAAGCTGAAATAAATGAAATATACAGTACGGAAAGCATAGATCTGTTAACGGCTGCCACGGGCGATCTATATAATAATGTTGGAACCCAGCCACTTGGAAATCCAGATCCTGGATTGAGACAGGCACTCAAATCTGAGGAGTTAAACTGGTTAATTGGATGTAGCTTTTTTAATTGTTTGATAAAAATATTTATTAATGTTTTAAATCTGAAGTATAGATTTTTCTCAAAAGTTGAACTTCATTTTTTTTAAATTTCTACTTTTTGTTAATTAACTCTTTCTTTATTGTATTTAAATTTAAAGTTTTGTAAAAAAAAAATTGTTTTTTTTTGCAGTGGGGAGCAAGAGCTTTGAAGAATATGTTGATAGTACCACCAGGGTCAGGTATTGTACATCAAGTCAACTTGGAATATTTAGCTAGAGTGGTGTTCAATGACAACGGTATACTTTACCCTGACAGTTTGGTAGGAACAGATTCACACACCACCATGATTAATGGCCTTGGTGTAGTAGGTTGGGGTAAGATATTGCTTGTAATTACTTCTGTGTTTAAAGAACACTTATGTAGATTTTGAAAAAAGGGATAGAGCATTGTTTGATGGTGTTAGGCACTGGATGCATAGGTAGTTGTAAATCCAACTACCATACGATCATCGCCACGACGGGCCCTTTTATAGAGCATTGTATGTAGCCAGTGATTTTGTTGCTTCAATTTACCTGAGAATTTTGGCTGTGTCCTCTTGAGGAAGTTGTTTCCATTTGTCTAAAATGTGTAATTTATATATCCTCTTAGTTAGACTGGTATTCTCCATTTCAGTTTTTATGATTGATTGATTTTTGGTGTTTAACGCCACTTTCAGCAATATTTCAGCTACAGTTTACTCTCATTGTCTCGAACTCGATTGAGTCGAATTTTTATCGAAGTCCTGAACTTCATTGTGTATAAATATATATAATATGACTCCTGTTGAGTCGAAATTTCAGTTGTCTCGAATAAAAGTTTTGGTCCCGAGATGTAGAAAGCCATATTATTTACATTCGCTAAGTCGAATTTACCTATTAAAACATGTATATTATCTTGAGATTAAAATCGGATCACAGGTGAAACATCCGGTCATTGACTTTGACATTTTTACCTTAGGCTATTTCACATGTTTATTTCACAATCTGTCAAATTAATTATTGATAATATTTGAATTGGCTTGGTATTATGACACAGGTTAGATGTGTACAAAAAAAAATTATCGATTCATAATAAGTGCGCTTGTGTCAGCATACATCAATGATTATGAAAAGTACACAACGGAAGCGTTTTATCTATTGAATTATTTGTCGGAAATTAATTTTGATTAAAGAAAATGTATAATTTCTTAATTTTGAGAGATTTGAAAAAATGTTACTCTTAATTAACATTTAGTTTAAATAAACAGTATTGCACAAAGAAAAATACGTCATGATGGGTGAAGTTTAATGACAATGCAACAGCTGAAAAATATAAACATAATCATACATACAAAAAAAGATATCTAGAAGTTATCAATCATTCCACAAGATTCAAAGAATTTAACAGAGAAGAAAAAAACAGCAACAAAAGCATCCAATAAGTTTTAAATTGTTCCAAGAATCGTGACATGTGATGCTGGTTTTAGCTCTTCAAAATTTCGCTCGAGTTGTCTCCCTTTCGTCGTTAAACAAACTACACTTCCGATATTTTCATAGCTCCTCTAGAGTCAAACTACAGTTGACTCGAATTTTTTTCATGGTCCCATCAAATTCGAGATAACAAGAGTCAACTGTATATCATGGTGACCAGTTTTAGTGGTGGAAGAAGCCGGAGAGAACCACCGACCATGGGCAAGCAACTGGTAAACTTTATCACTTGCGGCTGCAAGTCGTGTGCACCCTTTTTTGTAATTTACAAAGCCGGGTGCGAACCCACGCCATATTGGTGATAGGCTTGTATGAGTTGTTAGGTAATCCAACTACCTAACTCATTGAGCCATCCAGGCCCCTCAGTTTTTATGTATATTGAAACTAGATCAAAGGTCAAATTTATTGTGAACTACATTTATGGAATCTAGTTGTCGGGTAAATACATGATTAGAAAATGCACACAATAATTTTTGAATTTACAATATTTAACAACAGTGTGATCACAGTGTCACGTCTTAATGTATTACAGAAATGATTATTGTTTTCTTTCCATTTGCCAAGCTAATCAATGACAAAATTTAAGGTTTTATATGGGAAATTTATCATTTTTCATTCCAATTTTTGTGAACTGAATATAGCAGAATGGTCACTGCTTAAATACAATTATTGATTTTTTTAGGTGTTGGTGGAATTGAAGCTGAGGCAGTAATGTTAGGACAGTCAATTAGTATGGTACTTCCTCAGGTTGTAGGGTACAAATTAACAGGAGTAGTGGACCAGATGGTGACCTCTACTGATGTAGTTCTAACTATCACAAAGGTAAAGTAACATCCAAGATGGCTGCCATTACTAAGGTTGTAGGGTACAAGTTAACAGGAGAAGTGGACCAGATGGTTACCTCTACTGATGTAGTTCTAACTATCACAAAGGTAAAGTAACATCCAAGATGGCTGCCATTACTAAGGTTGTAGGGTACAAATTAATAGGAGTAGTGGACCAGATGGTGACCTCTACTGATGTAGTTCTAACTATCACAAAGGTAAAGTAACATCCAAGATGGCTGCCATTACTAAGGTTGTAGGGTACAAGTTAACAGGAGAAGTGGACCAGATGATGACCTCTACTGATGTAGTTCTAACTATCACAAAGGTAAAGTAACATCCAAGATGGCTGCCATTACTAAGGTTGTAGGGTACAAATTAACATCATCATCTCATTGAGTGTACATTGTAGTTTGTTCCAGCCATGATATAACAAAAAATAGCTAATTTGGCTTTAAACGACAATTACTCGCTCACCAAATTAAATTTTATTGTATTTTCAGCATCTAAGGCAGATTGGAGTGGTAGGAAAATTTGTAGAATTTTTTGGACCAGGTGTATCTAAGTTATCCATTGCTGATAGAGCTACGATCTCAAATATGTGTCCAGAATATGGTGCTACTGTTGGTTACTTTCCTATAGACAACAACAGCTTAGAATATCTACTACAAACAGGTGTGTACTACTGATATGACAGGGACTCCCTCATCGTTGGTAACCCACAATTCATTACACTCTGATACTTTCAATTCATCATTCTTGGGAAACTTGGAAGAATGTGATACATGTATACAAGTGCAAATAATTGACATGAAAGAAAAAAAGATAATGAAACCAATCAGATTTGAGATGAATTATTCAAGAGACGAGTACAAGACATTTTCTGTCAAGCTTCTCACAAGTAATAGTATGCCAAGGTCTACTAAGTGAGTACTCCCGAAAAAAGTTTATGTTGAAATACTAAGCGAGAGGTTGGCACCGTAAAATCTGATTCAATCCACCATTTCTTTAGAAATGCCTTTACCAAGTCAGGGTCATTGCGGTTTCCCAGTTTCCTGGTTGTTGACTGATTTTGTCTGTTTATTGATTTATGAGTTTTNAGAAAAAAAAGATAATGAAACCAATCAGATTTGAGATGAATTATTCAAGAGACGAGTACAAGACATTTTCTGTCAAGCTTCTCACAAGTAATAGTATGCCAAGGTCTACTAAGTGAGTACTCCCGAAAAAAGTTTATGTTGAAATACTAAGCGAGAGGTTGGTGCCGTAAAATCTGATTCAATCCACCATTTCTTTAGAAATGCCTTTACCAAGTCGGGGCCATTGCAGTTTCCCAGTTTCCTGGTTGTTGACTGATTTTGTCTGTTTATTGATTTATGAGTTTTTAATTTCCCTTTGGAAGATTGCTCTGTGTTCGGTAATTTTGTTATTACCCTTATTTCAAACAGTCAATTCTTGAATGGTCAATTTAGTGAGGCTCAAATAATATATTACAACACATATATCATATACTTTTTCATAATTACTTTTCAATACACTTTTGTATCTTTTTAAACAACAATTCGGATTATGTCCCTTAGTATGCTAAGGTCTACTAAGTGAGTACTCCTTAAAAAGTTTATGATTATGTTGAAAAAGTAAGCTATGTCTTCTAACAGCCAATTCTTGAATGGTCAATTTAGTGAGGCTCAAATTGAGCAATTGATCCAGAGTCTACGTAGTATGAGACCAGTAGAAAATTACATTTTACATGAAGAAACAAATATAAACAAAAAAAACATGGCATCTTACGCGGAGATCGTAAAAGACACTGGTAAAGGAGATGAATATACAAACACAAACACTAAAAGTAATACATTGAGTTATGATCAGCTGTGTGTTACTGGTAATATAGTAATACATTGAGTTATGATCAGCTGTGTGTTACTGGTAATATAGTAATACATTGAGTTATGATCAGCTGTGTGTTACTGGTAATATAGTAATACATTGAGTTATGATCAGCTGTGTGTTACTGGTAATATAGTAATACATTGAGTTATGATCAGCTGTGTGTTACTGGTAATATACTACAACCTTCAATGAGTTTGAGTTGGCACCAATTAGTATTAAGTTACAATTTGTAGAGCATTGTATTGTATTGTAATTAATTGTTTTTACAGGAAGAAGTAGTGAACAGATCAAGTTCATTGAACAATACTTACGTTCCGTCACAATGTTCAGAGATTACAATGATGAGACAGAGGACCCTGTTTTCTCAGAGGTCTTTGAATTGGATCTGTCAACTGTAAGAGCCTGTTGTTCTGGACCAAAGAGACCCCAGGACAAAGTGGCTGTAACAGATATGAAAACAGACTTTACAAATTGTTTAAATAACAAAATAGGCTTCAAGGTAAATATTGTCTATTCCAGCTACATATCTCAAACTTCCTTAGATACCATCAAATTGTTATTTAGAACTCTGATAAGTCGTTTCCTTGGATACAGTAAAACCGTGTTATTTAGAACTCAGATAAGTTGTTTCCTTGGATACAGTAAAACCCTAAGATCTGAAACCGCTTGGACAAATGAACCGAAACTTGGTAGGAAGCATCTATTGAAGGTCCTCTTTTAAGAGTGCTCATTTCGTCACAATCTGTTAACAAACATGGCTGTCTCAGGCAATTCCTGCTTCTGATTGATCGATTTCTAAAAATCTTCTCCTCTGAAACCACTTGGTAGGAAGCATCTATGGAAAGTCCTCTCTAAAGGTTGGTCATTTTGTCCCGATCCGTTAACAAACATGGCCACCACGGGCAATTCTTATTGCTGATTGGCCAATTCCTTTAAAAAAATCTTCTCTGAAACTGCTTATCCAAATGAACCGAAATTTGGTAGGAAACACCTATGGAAGTTTCTGTATAAAGTTTCCTCAAAACAGAATGAAAGGTGAGCGACACAGGCTCAGCCCACTGAGCCTCTAGTTTGTTTCTTCTTTTACTTTATAAAATCAGTATACAATTTACTACCTTAAGATTTCATAGACTTGATGCAGGCTCAATACCAAATGTCGTAAGATGTGGATTGAGTACCAGATAATAATGACAAATCTCTAATTCAGTTCTGCCATTTACTTTACTACTAAACATAAACAAATACAGTCAAACCTGTCTATAGTGGTCACCTGGGGGAGATTGACAAAATGACCGCTATATATAGGTGACCTTTATATGAAGGGTTTTTGATTTTTTGACAAAATATTGCACGTTAGTTGTAAATAAACATTTTTCATTACATCTTATGTTTTTAATAATGTTTTACTTGTTATTTTGTTCCTGTCGTAATTTTACTCTGGTTTACATTTATTGTTGATGAAATTATCTCAATATGATATGATTTGAATAAAACATACAAATAAATAAAGATATTTAATAAACAAAAGTACTATTTCCAGTAACACGATGTTGAACTTCAACTGGGAACATTGTAACGTTTTCAACTGTTCAAAATCGTCAAGAATCTCACGTTTTCTTTTAAGGAATGTTCATTATCTGGGTATGACCAACCTCCATCTCCTCGTCCACAGCCCGAAAATTTTTCCCAAAATCACAATGATTTATATTGCTTTCACTTTATTGTCAAATTTCAAAGCTTTCCTATTTACGGATGTTGATGATTGTGACATGATGCACTAGATACAAAATATTTTTGGATATTTTGATGAGTGAATTTCTATTCTCGTCGTAATGAATAAAAATCTCCAATAACGGCCAGGGATAAACTGTCTTTTATGTAATTTACTATGCATAAAATGCATGGTGTTTGTTTATTTAGTTAATTAAATTAGTCAATATATTTTGTAACACCTCAGGATTTTTGGTACATTTGAGAAAAATACAGATCTTCCGAAATCGCTTCTGGTATTATTTTTTTAATCAAATTTACCGTTATACAAAGGTTTTATGCTGAAAATTACTTATAAATGGTGACCGCTGACCACATTGAACAGGTGACCACTATATCGAATTAAAATATATAGTAAAATGCAGAGGGAGAGCACGAAAGTGACCGTTACAACAAGTTTAACTGTATTCATATACTGTGCAGTGATTTTCATTGTAGTCTATCAGTACTTTTAGTGCTATTTTTATTTTCAGGGATTTGCAATACCTATTGATAGACAATCAACAACAATTCCAATCATTTACGACAACACAGAATACACATTGTCACATGGTTCTGTTGTCATAGCAGCCATAACTAGCTGTACAAACACCAGTAATCCATCAGTCATGTTAGGAGCAGGTGAGTTATGATCACACATTGTCACATGTTTCTGTTGTCATAGCAGCCATAGCTAGCTGTGCAAACGCCAGTAATCCATCAGTCATATTAGGAGCAGGTGAGTTATGATCACACGTGGTCACATGATTCTGCAGCGTTCTAGGATTTCCATTTCCCTTCGCCCCTGACAAGTGAATTTTGGTCAGGGGAAAGTGCATTTCCAAACCTTACGTGTCCGTGGGCAAGTAAATTTCAATTACTGTATTGAAGAGTGAATTTCAAATGATTTCAAAACTTTCTCTTTTGCATATAAAGAATCAAAATGTTATTTAAAATTGTGTCTCTATACAAGATCATTGTCAGCAGTCCGAGGGGATATTGTAGTGTAGGGAAGGAAACATGTGTTATCAATGTTAGGGAAATGCTTGTTCTGTTCTGGGTTTTCCTCCAGTAATTGACAGAGTAATTTAATGATTAGAGTAAAAGTTTTAAAAAAAAGGATATGATCAAATAAGGTTACACACAGTCTAAAGATTGTAAATAATGTTGTATGCCTCTCAACAATGAGGGGCCCGGGTGGCTCAATGAGTTAGGTCGTTGGATCTAACAACTCATACAAGCCTATCACCAATACGGCATGGGTTCGCACCTGGCTTTGTAAATTACAAAAAAGGATGCACTCGACTGGCATCCGCAAGTGATAAAGTTTACCAGTTGCTTGCCCATGGTCGGTGGTTCTCTCCGAGTACTCTGGCTTTCTCCACCACTAAAACTGACCGCCATGATATAGCTGAAATATTGTTGAAAGTGGCATTAAAACACCCAAAAAAAAAAATCAAAATAACCTCAACTATGAAAATTTTAATGAATAAAAACTAAAAGACAAAATATATAGTGATGCTATAAGGAATCATTCTTTTGTTTCATTTTGAAAAGCTCANGCTGAAATATTGTTGAAAGTGGCATTAAAATACCCAAAAAAAAAAATCAAAATAACCTCAACTATGAAAATTTTAATGAATAAAAACTAAAAGACAAAATATATAGTGATGCTATAAGGAATCATTCTTTTGTTTCATTTTGAAAAGCTCATTTACTTTGCCAATATAAAATTATGATGAAGCAAAGGATCAAATGTTTTTATCATATTACATTGTACAAAGATTACCCAACATTAACTAAACACAACAGCTTTATTACTGGATCAAATGTGTTTATCATATTACATTGTACAAAGATTACCCAACATTAGCTAAACACAACAGCTTTATTACTGGATCAAATGTGTTTATCATATTATATTGTACAAAGATTACCCAACATTAGCTAAACACAACAGCTTTATTACTGGATCAAATGTGTTTATCATATTATATTGTACAAAGATTACCCAACATTAACTAAACACAACAGCTTTATTACTGGATCAAATGTGTTTATCATATTATATTGTACAAAGATTACCCAACATTAGCTAAACACAACAGCTTTATTACTGGATCAAATGTGTTTCATCTAAATAACATTAAATCAAGGGACAAAATGAATTAATCAGGGAAAGGAAATTTGGTCTGTGGGCAAGTGAATTTGGTATGCACTTTCCTGTGGAAAATTTCCCAGAACACTGTTCTGTTGTCCAAAGTTGTTTCCCATGTCACATTCCTCCCTCAGTTCTGTATAATTTCTATAGACCTGTATTGTTAAACTTGTTCTTGTCCTGTCGTAGAAATAGTCTTAATTGTACCTGAAGATTTTAATGACATTTTGTGGGTTTTTTTCAGGATTGTTAGCCAAGAATGCAATAGAAGCAGGTTTATCTGTCAAGCCCTACATAAAGACAAGTCTATCACCAGGGAGTGGTGTTGTCACATATTACCTCAGAGACAGTGGTGTTACACCTTATCTAGAGAAATTAGGGTAAGACATAAAGACAAGTCTATCACCAGGGAGTGGTGTTGTTACATATTACCTTAGAGACAGTGGTGTTACACCTTATCTAGAGAAATTAGGGTAAGACATAAAGACAAGTCTATCACCAGGGAGTGGTGTTGTTACATATTACCTCAGAGACAGTGGTGTTACACCTTATCTAGAAAAATTAGGGTAAGACATAAAGACAAGTCTATCACCAGGGAGTGGTGTTGTCACATATTACCTCAGAGACAGTGGTGTAACACCTTTATTAGAGAAATTAGGGTAAATGTTGTTATGGTATGGTTTTGATGGTTAACCTGAATTCAACAATATTTCAGTTATATCGTGGCAGTCAGTTTTATTGGTTTGAGGAAACCGGAGTACCCGGAAACCACTGACCTGCCGCAAGTCACTGACTTTATCACATAATGTTGTATCAAGTACACCTTGCCTGAGTGGGGTTCGAACTCACAACATTAGTTGTGATAGACACTGACTGCATAGGTAGATATAAATCCAAGTACCATACGATCACAATCATGACCATGACGGCCACAAGTGTTGTTACGTATTACCTCACAGTAAAAC
>MJUT01032309.1:47469-68521 GCA_002080005.1 Gigantidas platifrons
CTTGTGTGGTATTAGATCAAAAGTAAATTATTATAAGATTAAGCTCAATATATTCTTGTCTATTCATATTTAGAAAAAAAAAAATTCTGCTCCGCGAAATTGACTAATGGTCTCAAAATCCTGGCTGAATCCCTGGACTTGTGGCAGGTTGTTATATGATAAAGTTTGTCAGTGACTTGCGGCAGATTGTTATATGATAAAGTTTGTCAGTGACTTGCGGCAGGTTGTTATATGATAAAGTTTGTCAGTGACTTGTGGCAGGTTGTTATATGATAAAGTTTGTCAGTGACTTGTGGCAGGTTGTTATATGATAAAGTTTGTCAGTGACTTGCGGCAGGTTGTTATATGATAAAGTTTGTCAGTGACTTGCGGCAGGTTGTTATATGATAAAGTTTGTCAGTGACTTGCGGCAGGTTGTTATATGATAAAGTTTGTCAGTGACTTGCGGCAGGTTGCAGGGGTTTTCTCAAGGGGCTCTGGTTTCGTCCACCTATAAAGCTGACCACCATGATATAACTGAAATATTGTTGAAAGTCGGGTTAAACACTATCACTCTAACCCTATTAATAACTGTCTGATAAATTTTCAGATGGATATATTTGACGCAGCTCAACGATACAAAACGGAAAATAAAACTGTGATACTACTCGCTGGTAAAGAATATGGTTCAGGGTCGTCAAGGGACTGGGCTGCTAAAGGTCCATGGATACTGGTAAGTAGTCATGGTTACTGATAGTCTGTCTTACTTGTGGCTGGTGAAGAATATGATTCTTGGACAACTTTAACCTGGCCTGCTAAAAGGACCAGGATATTGTTTATCCTTGGTAATACTCGATAATAAAGAGGGACTTTCCAAGTGAGCAGTTCTTCAGGTATATTATGGCGAGAACAAGTTACATTTCAATGAGGTGATGATGATGTTTGCTTTCTACTAGACCAACATGCTTAATTGGATTTTTATTGTGCTAGCTCACTGAAGTAACAGTCTGTAGGTAGGCATGTCGCTCTACACAGACACGTTATCCTGATTCAGAATCGACCAGTCTTAATCCTTAATACAGCATACTCAGCAGTGAAACAGCAAATATCAATTTTATAGTCTTTGAGATGTGTGACCTGACCTTGAACCCACAATTCACATTTTAGATAGGAATTCCTAAAAACTTTGCATGCTTGCTTATGATTATATGGGGTTTCACATTTCATTTTGAGCAGACAATTTTTAAGGAGATTTCTTGCTTATTGACTTTAATTAGCCGAAAGTCCATGCGAGTTCAGCCAGGTGAACTGCTGCCATCACTTGGCATTTGTCGTTTGTTAGCTTTTCACATTTGAATCTTCTCCTCTGAAACGGCTTTGACAAATGAATGGAAACTTGGTAGGAAGCATCTATGGAAGATCCTCAATATAAAGTGCTTTTTTCGTCCCGATCCGTTAACAAACATGGCTGCCATAAGCAATTCTTGTTTCTGGTTGGTCGATTTCTAAAGATTCTTCTCCCCTGAAAGCGCTTGGGCAAATGAACCAAAACTTATTAGGCAGCATCAATGGAAGATCCTCTATAAAGATTGCTCATTTCGTCCCGATCCATTGACAAACATGTCCGGCATTGGGAATTTTTGTTTCTGGTCGGTTGATTTCTAAAAAATCTCCTCTGAAACTGCTTGGATAAATGAACCGAAACTTGGTAGGAAGCATCTATGGAAGGTCCTCTATAAGATTCCTCATTTCATCTCGATTGGACAAAAAACATGGTCACCATGGGCAATTCTTGTTTCTGATTGCCTGAAATTTTAAAAGTTTTCTCCTCTGAAACTAGGAGGTACAATGAATTGTTACTTTACAAAAATCCCCCTACATTTTAAAAGGGAGTATAAGGTATCTTTCTAAAAAAAAAAAGATAAAGAATGTTGTAGGGAGACTATTTGTTTTTGTGTCAAGATTACACTTGTTTTATTGTAGGATACAAAGGCTGTAAGTCTATAAGATTGTGTTTTATTGTAGGATATAAAGGCTGTAAGTCTATAAGATTGTGTTTTATTGTAGGATATAAAGGCTGTAAGTCTATAAGATTGTGTTTTATTGTAGGATATAAAGGCTGTAAGTCTATAAGATTGTGTTTTATTGTAGGATATAAAGGCTGTAAGTCTATAAGATTGTGTTTTATTGTAGGATATAAAGGCTGTAAGTCTATAAGATTGTGTTTTATTGTAGGGTATAAAGGCTGTAAGTCTATAAGATTGTGTTTTATTGTAGGATATAAAGGCTGTAAATCTATAAGATTGTGTTTGATTGTAGGGTATAAAGGCTGTGATAGCAGAGAGTTATGAGAGAATTCACAGAAGTAACTTAGTAGGGATGGGTATTATACCTCTACAATACCTAGAAGGACAAACAGCATCATCATTAGGGTTAACAGGGAAGGAAACATATTCTATAGAAATTCCACAGGATGTACAGCCTGGTCAGTTAGCCCAGGTCAAGGTAATTATAAAATCTAAATGTTATTAAAAACATCAAATCTTGTCATGGGGCCATCGTGGTTCTGATCATATGGTAGGTGGATTTACAACTATCAGTGCATTCAGTGCCTATCACCACTAAAGTCGTGAGTTCGAACCCCGTTCATGGCGAGGTGTACTCGATACAACATTTTGTGATAAAGTTTGTCAGTGACTTTCGACAGGTCAGTGTTTTTTACCGGGTACTCCGGTTTCCTCCACCAATAAAACTGAACACTACGGTATAACTGAAATATTGTTGAAAGGGGTGTAAAATACCATAAACCAAACCAAATCTTTGTCAGATCTGCTAACAATAGAGTTAACTTGACAAATTCATATGTAAGTTTTAATTACCGTCTTTTAGTGTGTATAATACACATTTTATCCTGAGAGATTATTTTATAAAGGGACATGTATATTATACATTTAAATATGACCAATGATGTTTTTTACCTTAGGAATTTCAAATGAAAATTGTCAAGTACCGAACTTGTTTTCAGTTTATCATAATTATACCATAAACAAACTTCCCTCAAACTGTACTGTTACTGTGATTACTGATCTCAGTGTAATTAAGTGTTAACTGACAACTGTGTAATTAAGTGTTAACTGACAACTGTGTAATTAAGTGTTAACTGACAACTGTGTAATTAAGTGTTAACTGACAACTGTGTAATTAAGTGTTAACTGACAACTGTGTAATGAAGTGTTAAATGACAACTGTGTAATTAAGTGTTAACTGACAACTATGTAATTAAGTGTTAACTGACAACTGTGTAATTAAGTGTTAACTGACAACTGTGTAATTAAGTGTTAACTGATCTCAGTGTAATTAAGTGTTAACTGACAACTGTGTAATTAAGTGTTAACTGACAACTATGTAATTAAGTGTTAACTGACAACTGTGTAATTAAGTGTTAACTGACAACTGTGTAATTAAGTGTTAACTGACAACTGTGTAATTAAGTGTTAACAGTGTAATTAAGTGTTAACTGTGTAATTAAGTGTTAACAGTGTAATTAAGTGTTAACAGTGTAATTAAGTGTTAACTGTGTAATTAAGTGTTAACTGTGTAATTAAGTGTTAACAGTGTAATTAAGTGTTAACTGTGTAATTAAGTGTTAACAGTGTAATTAAGTGTTAACAGTGTAATTAAGTGTTAACTGTGTAATTGTGTAATTAAGTGTTAACTGACAACTGTGTAATTAAGTGTTAACTGACAACTGTGTAATTAAGTGTTAACTGACAACTGTGTAATTAAGTGTTAACACCTGTGTAGGAGGTTAGAATTTGGTGGATAAAGACCCCTTACATACAGTAAAAATAAAAGAAACCGGTAGAAAAACCAGCCTTGTGCTTTATTTTTCAGATATTTAATATGAATTTATATATTTATTAATTAATAAATTGATTTTTTTTTCAGCTCGGTGATGGAAGATCATTCCAAGTTAAAGTACGATTTGATACAGAAGTGGAATTAGTATATTTCCGTCACGGAGGAATTCTTAATTATATGATTCGTCGTATGATATAACATCATCACTGAGAATGCTGGGAAATTGTTTAATGAATATTTATTGATATGTTATTTGTGAACTAATAAAGAATAATTCTGTTGGTGCGTAAAATGTATTAACTTTGCCAAAATAAAATATTTAATTGGTTGGTATATAATGTCTAGTAAACTGCTAGAATACAAACTTATTTCTTCAGCTAATTAAGCGCCACGATATGGCTGAAATATTGCTAAAGTTGGTGTTTAAACAACAATCAATAAATCAATCAGTTATTTACATCTAACCTATATAGGAATGTTAATTATATTCAAGATATTTTCCTAATCTATTATACATGTATTAAAAAAGATGATCTTTAACAAATAATTCAGTTAACAGTTAAGATAACAGCACAAGCATTGGTTGATTATCAAGATAACAGCACAAGCATTGGTTGATTATCAAGAAATATTTTTTTTAAAATAACCCCTTTTCCATACCTCAATTTATTTTACAGAGATTTTTTCCACACATTTTTTCAATTTGATTGTAAAAGACAAAGAAAATAACCAAAAATAGAAGACACTTTACATAAAGTTGATTAAACTTTCTCCTGCAAAAGTTGATCTTTTGACCACAAATGTCACTTCATAAATATCTTAACTTTGTTAACATATGAAAAAAAACTAGATTAATTGAGAGTAATTTGTGCCCTTTGTTCTGATTGTAGGATCACTAAATGATTATTTTTGTATGTTGTATAAATGTGATGTATGGTAGTCTATAAACTGAATGTTAATTTGTTTTCTATTTAATTCATGTTTGGAATAAACAATAGTATTTTGAAATGTTGTCAACATGATTTAGAATATTTCTAAAATAAATGAGTAATTTTTTAGTTTCTTTATTTCTGACTGAGGGGGTGAATGGTGGATGAGATATCATTTATTTATCTCTCTTAGAATATTTGGATTCCACTGTTATTTGTTCAACAGGATTCATGTCGCATCATAAATCTGTACTCATCAATTTTAACACACAAGGGGAAGTTATTCCACCAAGGGTCAACCTTAACACACAAGGGGAAGTTATTCCACCAAGGGTCAACATTAACACACAAGGGGAAGTTATTACACTAAGGGTCAACATTAACACACAAGGGGAAGTTATTCCACCAAGGGTCAACTTTAACACACAAGGGGAAGTTATTCCATCAAGGGTCAACCTTAACACACAAGGGGAAGTTATTCCACCAAGAGTCAACCTTAACACACAAGGGGAAGTTATTCCACCAAGGGTCAACATTAACACACAAGGGGAAGTTATTCCACCAAGGGTCAACATTAACACACAAGGGGAAGTTATTCCACCAAGGGTCAACTTTAACACACAAGGGGAAGTTATTCCACCAAGGGTCAACCTTAACACACAAGGGGAAGTTATTCCACCAAGGGTCAACATTAACACACAAGGGGAAGTTATTCCACCAAGGGTCAACCTTAACACACAAGGGGAAGTTATTACACTAAGGGTCAACCTTAACACACAAAGTGAGTGAGTGATTGTTGTTTAACATCAACACAGCAATTTTTCAGCTATATCATGGCGAGAACAAGTTAAATTGCAATGAGATGATGATGAGGTCCGCATAGTACTAGACCAGCATGCTGAGTTGGATTTTTATAGTGCTAGCTCACTGAAACAACAATCTGGGGATAGACATGTCACTCCACTCTAACACATTATTATAGTGCTAGCTCACTGAAACAACAATCTGGGGATAGACATGTCGCTCCACTCTGACACATTATCCTGATTCCAACCAGTCTTTGCTCTTATTCCATATTGCTGCATCCTTAGTGGAGAAGCAATAAATACCAATTTAAAAGTCTTTGGTTGACCCAACCGTGGCTCGAACCAACGATCTACAGCAGTCGAGGAGAGCATTCTAACCATTATACCACCAATGCGGGTCACACAATGGTAAGTTATTACACCAGGTGACAACATTAACATACAAAAGGGGGTTGGTGGGGGTATGACACCAAGCATCAACCTTTACAGCAATGGGAAGTTATTACACCAAGCTTTACAAGATTTCTGCTTTGATTTGAAATTATTGCTTGTCCACGTGCACCTTAAATGAAAACGTTTCAGATAAGGGTTTACATGGGTGAAGATATCCATCAAGTGATATCAAATTTAGTGCACACGAAATGTTCTGAAAGAACCTTCATCGATCGAAAGATTGGAAAGCCAAATAATTTTAAAGTTCTGAGAGCAATAAAACCAAAGGTCCTAAACAGGATAGCAAATATCAGCTGATGACACATAAACCTGAGGAGGACCTTAGTTCTATTAATAATTACATTATTTAGGAACTAAGTTTCAGTAATAAATATATCTAATAAAACATGTCAGTGGCGAAGCACTGACTACTGGACAGATCATACCATTGGGGACTACTAGTCCACCAGCAGATGTATCGACCTAGTGATTGTAATAAAAACATAGATATAGACAATAACAGTGCATTGACTTAACATAAAATCGATATACGTATGAGGCTTAGAATTGGGGGAAAATGCAAGGGTTTCCCGAGCATTTTCCCAGATTCGTGCGGAATACATATATTGAATTTTATGTCAAGTCAATGCACTGTTATTGTCTTAATACTGCAATCATAAGTGACATTAATGGATATTACTACCAATATTCAAATTATTTAAAAAGTTACCCCCAAGAGGCCCCCAACTGATTTCTAAATGTTATAAACTGTCAGTGACGGTTTATCACTTGTAAATATACTGTCAACGCATTTTGACTGCTCAAATAGAACGATTGCAGTATAAATATAATTTAGTGTACCCCACCGTCACATATTTTTGGAATAACCTTCATCATGTACGCTTAAAATCTAAAGATAGGAAAGTTTCTGTAGCATTAAAACCTTAAAATCTATAGGAAAGTTTCTGTAGCATTAAAACCTTAAAATCTAAAGATAGGAAAGTTTCTGTAGCATTAAAACCTTAAAATCTAAAGATAGGAAAGTTTCTGTAGCATTAAAACCTTAAAATCTAAAGATAGGAAAGTTTCTGTAGCGTTAAAACCAAAGGGCCTAAACAGGATAGTTACTGGTTACGAATTTTATTTCTTCCTTAAGTCGAAACGTCAAAAGACAGATCATGGTAAGCAACTAAAATAAGATACGTTTTTCGCCCCAAAACATGATCGGGGGGCATCAGTGGTTCAACTGATGACCCGGTTACAACGTGTATTTCATCAACATCAGCAGCAGTACCCGGACCAAGTAGTAGTATCGCTAGCAGTGACAAAATCTGACTGCATACTTGTGTCCGGTCCAGCTAGACTCTGACCCAGAGTCTCTAAGTGAAATTATTGTGAATCGGCCAATAGATGAAACTGAAATTTTACATTGAGAACATTTTTAATAATTTTGACGAAATTTACACTACGACACTTGTGTCCTTAGAATCTTTCTGATGAAAAACATCGGAATATTCTATGTCTTGACAGCAAACTGCCAATGTCATTTAAATATCCTAGGAATAAATGTATAAACATGATCACCGGTAGATCATGGGAAGACACTTAACATAGCTTAGTTATTCAGTGTCTGAAGATGGAGCTTACTGTTCCGTGTGTATTGCTTTCCAGGATCAATCGCGTTATATCTGACGCAAAACAGAACATGGAATTCGTTCAAGTTCTGACAGACTTAAAGCAGCTCTCCTGAAGCGCGACAAAGAACTTACATGCGCACACACCCCTGAAGGACTTTTACTCAAGAATTTAGTTAATCTTCAGTAACCATACAGATATATTCCATAACTGGAAGAACGTCATGGGGTTATAAACGAAGGCGTTTGAAAATTCACGATCAAAGTGAAAGACATATAATTAGGCGTTGGAAATTAGAGGCAACTTCGTATTGGTTTTAAATCTGGAAAACAAACTTCTGTCACTAATTACAAGTCTTTCATTTCAATATTTTATTGATAAATCAATAGGATTGGAGAAACATTGCATTCAGAGGTAGCAAGGAACTTTTAGAAGAAGAAATTTTATGTACTTTGTCAATTGGAAAGCAGTTTGACGAAACATTGAAATGGCATATCGAAAGAAAATCCGTACGGCAAACATTTTTCCGCTATAGCACAGAATGAGTTTGTAGTTTGAAAACTCGTATTACCAAAGAATTGCTGATACAAATTACTTTGTACAGAGTGGATCGCATTGTTTGAACTTTTAAGTGGTTGTCAATAGTGGTCAATTCGAAATTTCATGGCGATCCTGGGGTGCGGTTTATCAATGGTTCAAGTAGAAGAAAGAATATATCCTATAATGACCAGAATGAAAAGATTCTTCATACTCCGTGATATTGCAAGAAATTCTGGACAAAACTGGTGAACTTTCTGATGCCATCTCATACAAATCAACGCTTCAGAATTTTGAAATTGTAATACCGGTAGTTGCTGTAGACTTTACTAATTTTTTTCTCGGATATACATTTGTCGATTGCACTCGGATAGGTGATCGTTATCTAGTTAAAATTCATATTCAAGCTAGACTTGTTGGTGATATTCGTAAAAACTAATGAATCTTTCCATCGTTCATTCGAAAGCCAGGGCGTCATCAAGCTTGTGCAATCGCTTGATGTTACTTCATGATTCACAGAAGTAACACAGTGGGCGAAGTAAATACCACTTCAGTACTGAACTAAATAATGGGACGCATCTGGGCACCGCAAGATCGCTCTTGGTTTTGACAATGTCAAGCAAGTTAATGAACAGTTGGAATAGGCTTGACTTTTCATGGGCCGCGCTTTTTTTTCACTATAAAGTGTAGGTGTTTTTTTTGGGGGGGGGGGGTAATTTTACTGTTTTTCATTTAATGAATAAGTTATACCGGTAATATATCTGTTTTTCTTTCATTCAAGGGACCCCGGGGTGGCTCGATGAGTTAGGTCGTTGGATCCAACAACTCATACAAGCCAATCACCAATACGGCGTGGGTTCGCGCCCGGCTTTGTAAATTACAAAAAAGGATGCACTCGACTCGCAGCCGCAAGTGATAAAGTTTACCAGTTGCTTGCCCATGGTCGGTTGTTCACTCCGGATACTCCTAGTTCTAATAATAAAACCCTAAATGCTCGCTTACTCGCAAGGGTTTTAACGGGATACCATTACACGTAATGGAGCAGCCGCAGAGATTTTTTGCGCTCGCTTACAGAGTTTCTGACACCTGCATTTATCAATAATAAGACATAACCTTTCCTTTTGTCCACTATTATAAGTTTTTATTATCTATCAGTATTTTAGAATGTAATTCCCACAAAATAAAAATTCGTTTACCAACTACATTTTGAATTTTGTCATTGGTGGTCATGTTCCGGTCAAAGCCTCACTTTGGTATTTTTTGGATGCCATATTTGGCTATTTGAGGCGTGAATGTTTACATCAGCTGTAGTAAATATACTAAATATCGTAGTAGAAATACCATATTTAGAAAAGCTCCGCCTTCCGTAGTTTCCGGTTATGGCGAACGCGATAGATAAATTTGAACATGTAAGGTTGTTGTTACTTTTGAAAAAAAAACATACATTTTTCAGCCAAACCGATTTAACAAGGACTGGGATCATCAGTAATAGTTATAATGGAATGTTTGAAGCGTAAATAGTGAATTTTTATGTTCAAATGCAATATATTTCTTTGCTCCATTGTGACGAATGGCACTGCTTTGTAACTCCGCCGAGACACAAGTTTGTCACAGGAGCTACATTATTGCAGCTAGGTACATGTACTCCGGCTTCCTCCACCACTAAAACTGGTCGCCATGATATAGCTGAAATATTGTTGAAAGTGGCGTTAAAACACCAAAATTCAAATTAAATTCTTTCATTTATAATTTCCTGAAATTCAGTTTAGACGCAAAATAAGTCTTGGGTTTTCTCAAAATAAAGGATTTTGCATCATGAAATGCTCAGTTTGTGGGGGCAGGACCACCCCCAGATCTATATATTCCTGAATAACAGCCTCCTCCATAACTAAGGCTGATTTACAGCCATGTTGATATAAACATTTTAAATATAAATAAATAAATAAATAAAAATAAAATAAAGATTTAAAAGATCCTTACATTAGCTTGGAAAAATATATTAAACAAAATTGATTTAATTCAAGTAAAATAAGTAAATTTGTTGCAAATGCTTGAATTTGATTGGTTAGAATTTTTTATCCATCATATCATAGATACATTTTTTAACCGGAAGTCACATGTTGGGGTCTCAATTGGGACATTTTGTAATCTTAATTCCTTTTAAGCAATTATTATCAGTCAAAATATTTTTAGGACAAGAAAAAAATTAATTAGGAATTAATTTTTAAGGATTTATCCCAATTTTTTGTTCGGTCCATTCGGAATAAACTCAAAAATGTGGTACACACCCTTGCGTAACCCGATTCGCGAGTTACACAGTGCGTACCACATTTTTGAGTTTATTTCGTCATGAACCGAAAAAAAAAATTGAGATCTATCCTTAATTAACAACATATTCCAAAGTTGGAGGTTGCCAAAAACAGCCTCACAATTTTCTTACTAAATAAATTTTAACCAAATATTGTTGTTTGGTTGATGGTGTTTAATGCCACTTTCAACAATATTTCAGTTATATCAGTTTTATTGGTGGAGGAAACTGGAGAACCCGGAGAAAACCACAGACCTGTCGCAAGTCATTGACAAACTTTATCACATAGTGTTTTAAATACACCTCGCCCTGATCGAGATTCGAACCCACAACATCAGTGGTGATAGGCACTGCTTGCATAAGTAGTTGTAAATCCAACTACCATACGATCACAGTCACGACGGATCCCGACCAAATTTTGAATTAGTCGTCGATCAGCTATAAGTTGAAAGTGGACGTTGCATCCGGTCAACTTTTCAATATTTTCTATATACATTTGTATTACAAAAATATTTTATATGAAAATTATTTTTACACAACTATTTTTAAGTATCAGTAATCACATTTTGACCGGAATATATACATATCGGTTTTTACCTCTCATTGAATATTCATACAAATAAATCCACATATTAGGGTCTCCCGTGATTCTGTGTCCTAGCGGGCTCATTAGTAGATTTAAATTTTTTTTTTTTTTTTTTTGATGAAATAAATATTTCGATATTTTTATTTTATTTATCATAGATCGAAATTGATTCATTCTTAAGATGTATCTGTGACATTGGTGTGTACTTGTGTACGTGACAGAACATTATTTGTGCATTTTCCGGATTCTGTGTTCCATATACTAGCCAGTCCTTTTTCGTGTCCTACACCGTCAAGGACATTTCTAAAACAAAAATGGCGTCCATTGGAAAAAATATGCTTCCACGATTTTTCAGTGTCGGCAGAAGACAGTTCTCTACGGGGCAACGTTTAATGTCTGGCCCAATTCAACATGGAAGACCTGGAACGGTACGTATGTTTGTTTTGTTGTGAGGACCACAGGCCAAGCACAGGCGTTTGTGTAGTCAAAAATATGCTCGCTATGTACCTAAAATACCACAAGGCCGGACTCACTCCAACTACCCCTGTCGCTTCAACCGCTATTTCCCCTGCCAAAAAATGTCGATAGGACACAAATCGTCTACTGATTTGCGTAGTGAAATGATTTTTCTTCAAGGAAAATCCGTTTTTTTATATCTTCCTACCTTCTACACCCCCACACTGACAGATAATCCTCCGATTTTGTTGACACGGGACAAATCGTGGGCTGCAAAAGCGAAAGTAGGTCGCCTGACGTCTTTCCTCCTTGCGGTCGTTCTCGGGTTTTATTATTGCCTTACGAAACAAACATGAGAAGTTCATATTTTGGCACCTTGTAATTTGAATTTGGAATTTCTAGTGTTTAGTATTTATAATACAAATTAAGAAATAATCCATGGCAGCCATTGTGTTATATTCATTTAACCATGGGCTGGGCCTTTATAATCGTTAATTTAACCCCTACCATGGGCTGGGCCTTTATAATCGAATTTAATCCCGAGCGGAAGCGAGGGGTTAAATTAACGATTATAAAGGCCCAGCCCATGCCATGGTTAAATGAATATAACACAATGGCTGCCATGGATTATTTCGATTCTAATAGGGCAAATACGGTAATTTACTTGCAAAACGCCACCTATACACACAGCAATGTATTTGGCTGCTCCGTTACCCTCCCGAACACAAAGATACGATTTCTGTCATTTGAGATTACTAAATGTTGTCATTGATGAACATCAATTCAAAAGAATGGGAAAATACTACAAATCCCACTTCGACAAGGAGGCGTACACGAAGCCAAAAAACGTCAGGATCTCTATGTTCTAAATTGGAAGTCTTCATATGACGTCATGTTGTTTACGTGCCAAAATTGTCAACAACATTTCGCGGAATTTAAATTTTCTACGGTAAATGTATAACGTACACCATTTCGCGGGAGGGTAAACGGAATAGCCGAATTGACAACATTACTGCGTTTGCGCTAAAAGTGTTGTTGTTGAGTATTATATGAACTGACGATAACACGGCGTCATATTAGAATGTATGATAAAACCAGAGAACGACAGAAAGGCGGAAAGACGTCACGCGACCTACTTTCGCTTTTGCAGCCCACGATTTGTCTCGTGTCAACAAAATCGGAGGATTATCTGTCAGTATGAGGGTGTGAAGGTAGGAAGATATAAAAAACGGATTTTCCTTGAAGAAAAATCATTTCACTACGCAAATCAGTAGGCGATTTGTGTCCTATCGACATTTTGGTAGGGGAAATAGCAGTTGAAGTGACAGGGGTAGTAGGAGTGAGTCCGGCCTTGTGGTATTTTAGGTACATAGCGAGCATATTTTTGACTCTACACAAGCGCCTGTAGGCATTTATCTTGATCTTGAAAAAGGGGTATAAAATCCAGAATCCTAGACATCTCAGTACCTGGACATTTCGGTGCTGACTTGGACATATCAGTACTGGACAGTTCGGGACTTGGATGAGACAATTCGGCACTGACCACAAATGTTTGGTACTCAATATTTTGGGGGTGTCTCGAAAGTGAGTCTAGTAGTCCTATAATATAAGCTTTGTAGATTCATGTTGTCTGCTTTTCACGTTTTCATCGGATATTTTCATTTTCTATTATTGCTGAACCACGAAGTCTTATCGGAAGTCACTATTTTCTCGTAGCAAAATTTCAAATTTGTTACCCACTGCCAAGACTAATGAAACTATTAGAAGTAACCTAAGAATGAATGAAAATAATCACTTATACTGCCTTCTCATTGTATCGCGGTATTTGCATAGTCGAGGATTCCTCGTGCATGACGTCATTCCTGGGCGTGTATTTTTAGAACATAAACACTGAAGTCACGTCGCTTGTTAAGAGACCGCTTACCCTGAAAATGGCCAAGTTTATAATATGGTAAGTACGGAATACTTTCATAAAATTTCAACAAAATGGCTGATATTGATAAAAACCCCTGATACCATCCTTCCAAAAACTGCCCAAAAATTAATTTTAACCACAAGTGTCAATGTTTACATATTGTCGTCTGATAACCTGTATCCCATAATTCCCTAAGGCCATGTGATCTTGTAGCTTTGACCCTATATCAGAGAAAAACAACTATGGAAAACCAGTTTAAAAAATAAGGATAAAAATATATACTTTGTTTGTAATATGCAATTTGCAGTCATTTCAATTTCACATTAAAATTAAATGACAAATAATGATTAACGATGGTCACATTTTTTTCTCCCTATTGCTGTCACATTTTGGAAGAGTCCATGTGAATCCTGACAATAATTAGTCAAACACGTGCTCCATAGATGTACATTGTATTTCTATTTTTAGCACGATACAATGAGAAACACCTCTTGATGCCATTTCAATATGGTGGACATTTCAAATCTTTAAAAATCATAAAAAAAACAAACAATTAAGGTTGAATTTGGTTTGAAATGAGAGAGGAAGGCTGTTTTAACACCCATGGAAAACAATTACCGACAGGCAAGATATTACTAATATTTATTCATTGAAAAACAATAAGTACCACGATACAATGGAACACAATGAAACACCGGGCTACCACAATTTTCTTGCAAAAATATGTTCATAATCCAACATTTCAATCCTCAGCCGACAAATCTTTTCATACAGTTTATGCGCCACCTATTACATATACCGATTCTATATTTTTAAGAATGCGTTAATGAAACGAATTTGATTGTTCGTCGTTTTATCGGAGTTTTCCCCATGTTACTGTCAATTTTCCTTCGACCTATGACTTCTAATAACCCCTCCACCCCCACCCAGGGCAAAGATTCGTTATCATATTGAAGGTTTCCAAAAAAACACCAAAAAATCGTTTCGCAAGAATTATTCTGAAATATATACAACTGATTATTCATTCGAAAAGACTTCGGAACGTCTCGTACGTCATCCGCTTGACAATTTAAAAAGCAGGGGGGGACCTTTGAAAAAGCATTGCAAAAATATATATTCCTCCATCCTTTAATAAAGGTAGGTCATTTTTGTGATATTTTATAAGTTGATTAATAACAGTCATAGCAGAAGTAAGGTCAAAACTGTCGAAAACATTGTCCAATGACGATCGAAAGTTCCCACTAAATTTCTTTGGGAACTTGCTACGAGAAAATAGCGACTTCCGATAAGAATTCGTGGTTCAGCAATAATAGAAAATGAAAATATCTGATGAAAACGTGAAAAGCAGACAACATGAACCTACGAAGGCTTGTATTATAGGACTAGTGAGTCCAGAAGCACAAAATGATATTTAAATACATGGTTATGATTTCTATCGAATAAATTTATATGTTTTTAATAAATCTCATATATATTTTATAAATTACAGTGGCTTTTAAGGTCCTTACAGTGGAAATTGGGGAGAGACCAGAAATATTCGTTATCGGGCAATTGTAAAAGGAATGTCAATTACGGGACCTGCATAAAATATCCGGATTTGGAGCAATGCCAGTCACATTTTAGTTTATTTAAATTTACTATTTATTTTCATCTTTTTTTAGAGTTATATGCTAAACTACTTATTCATCCGGAATTTTTCATTTACTTTCCCCGGGAAACGGGAAATGGTAATCTTCATGCCCTGATACTTTGGATGGTTCTTAAAATGAAAGGAAAGATTTTATTTTGAAAGTTTTTGAATTTGAAGTTTATACCACAGGCACCCGACGTTCAATGAATAAAATGTAGGGTCAATACGGCAGGGTTCCCACGCATCCGCATCTTCGCTAGCCAAGAATTACGATCCGCTCCTCTCCTCTCTACCCTTGGCAGATTAAGTCTGAATTTTGTAATTCCCGCGTATCGCCCTCTAGCGGATTTATGAAGTTTAGCCCCTTTGCATTACATCATTACCAACCAATGAGAACGGTTGTACTATTACCTATTAGCCTAAGACTTCAGTTAGTTGAGCAAATACTTTAAAAGTTTCTGTAAATATCGTTCTTCTGTGTTTGGGGGACAAAAATTCATGACAAAGTCGACAGTTTTTTCCACATGTTGCCATTGTTTACATTATTTTTTCTCTACATGTGATTGTTGCGTGATCTTTTGTTAGACGCATTTTGATTGGATGCAGCCACCCACAGCTGTATCCGAAATTCCGACTTAATCTGCCAAGGGTGGAGAGGAGAGGAGCGGATCGTAACCCTTGGTTAGCAAAGATGACGCATCCGGGAAAACGGAAAATACCCTGAAATTCCGTTATACACGTTCCCGGTCGGGAAATGTCCTTGAAAATTAAAAGAATTGTCAAAATCCGTGATTTACCCTGGAAATTTTTATTGAAAGCATAATTTTTGAACCACTGGAAGTTTTGATGCAATTTGTCAATTTCTAGTTACTTCCCATGGTCCGATAGTTAATTCGTCCCTTGCTTTATTCGTCCCAATAATAATAAAAGCATCTACAATAGGCCAAAAAAAGGGACGAAAGGCATAGAGGCGAATTGATAACTTGAATCTGCAATGTGTTTGTAGAAGTAGTGCAGGTCAATGTTACATGAATTAGTTCCGATGATGGTGTTCAATATTCAATCACACGTGAAGAAATCCATGATAATAACAAAATACTTGTTCAAGCGGCAAATAACGAACAAGAAAACGTATCCTTGAAAACTGAAAAAAGTCCTGGAAAAACCCTGGAATTTCATATCTGGAAAAGAGTGCACGTGGGAACCCTGATATGGAGAAAAAAAATAGTGTCACTGTTATATAATAAAAAGAAGGCTTCCAATGCATTTTTCGGCACAAATCAGGGATAGAAATTGGGAAGTTCAAGATTTTTGATAAAAAAATGTCTATATGTTTAACTAAATTATAGGTAAAAGTTTAGTAGCCCAGACCAAAATCTAGGGGCCATGGGCGACTGGGCCCCTGTTAATTTCTGTCCCTGCAAATGTAAACAAATCGGTTAATTTTTCGTGTACGGTTTTCGCTTGACCTTTGCGGTATTTATGGATGGAGACCTACCTAATACTAATAGTTTAGTCATCGACTTTAGCAGTGGTCCGGTGGCCCACGGCCAGTGAAAATTGATTCGGACCAGCGACTTTTGCCAAATTTTTTCAATAGAATCTATATATTCTAATTTTGAAGTATTTTGGCCAGTAAATTTGGAAGTCTAATTTCGAAGACTGATAGTTTCTCCGCCACATCATTTATTGGAGAGCAGACGATCATACTTCACTAAACCATATATGAGACTTTTGTGACGTCCCCAGAAATATTCGACTTCCATTGTGGAGCGACCATGATATTGCAGGACCACACAGAATAATTGATAAAAGAAAACTAGATATAAAAAAAAATGACGACCGCTTACTGGTCACAAAAAAATGTCAGAAGCTTACGAACTAAATAAAATGTATAACTTTTAGTTCAATATTGTCCAGTAATCGGTCGTAATTTTTTTTATATCTGGTTTTCCTTTATTAATATGCTATTTATTCTGTGCGGTCCTGCAATGTCATGGTCGCTCCACAATGGAAGTCAAATATTTATGGGGACGTCACAAAAGTATGGTTTAGTGAAGTATGATCGTCTGCTCTCCAATAAATTATGCGACAGAGAAACTATTAGGTACATGTAGGTCTCCATCCATAAATACTGCAAAGGTCAAGCGAAAACAGTACACGAAAAAATAAACCGATTTGTTTACATTTGTGCCGAAAAATGCATTGGAAGCCTTCTCTTTATTATACATGTATAACAGTGACACTATTTTTTTTTCGACATTGACCCTACATTTTATTCATTGAACATCAAGTGCCTGTGTTTATACCTAGTCCTTCAAAATAAACTCAAATTTGAAAACATTTAATATTTTTTAATATAATTTAGAGTTAAAAATACTCACATAGCAGTAGTCTCCATCTTAACTTTTCCAATGATTTTGCATTCGACATGTAAAAAATGTATTCGGGAAATCACCGGATGTGCAAACACAGGTGCTAAGACAGTACTTCAAAATTTTTCATAATGTCAACTCACCTAAAATAATATGGATTAAGCACAGCCTACAGGCGAGCATCGCATCTACGCATAGACATGTATGTATGTACAAATAGTAGTTTTGGGTTCTTTTCTTCATTATTCTTGATTATTTTTCTTTGTTCTTCAATTCGACTTGCCCAGTTAATTCTATTGCAAAGGAGATTTTTTGGGCTGAAATATATCGGGGATTACTTTTTTTAGGGTCGAGATATATCGTGGACGACTTTTTTTTAGGGCCGATCGTTCTGTAGGGGCGAAACGATTGTCCATTTTTTAAATAAATTAATCGTTTCATGTAAAGAAGCTCTACTGTTTCCTTTCTAATTTTTAGCTCAACTTGCCAAAAGCAATGTGAGCTTTTGCCATCACTTGTCGTCCGTCGTCTGTTAGCTTTTCACATTTTAATCTTCTTCTCAGCCAAATGAACCGAAACTTGGTAGGAAGCATCTATGGAATGTCCTCTATAATGATGGCTCTTTTCGTCCCGATCCATTAACAAACATGGCCACCACAGGCAATTCTTGTTTCTGATTGGCCTATTTTTTTTAAATCTTCTCCTCTGAAACCACTGGGCCAAATGAACTGAAATTCGGTAGGAAGCATCTATGGAAGGTCCTCTATAAAGATTGCTCATTTCGTCCAGATCCATTTACAAACATGGCTGCCACAGGCAATTCATGTTTATGGTTGTATGCTTCTAAAAAAATCTTTCTTTGTGTGGAAAGGGAGATAACTCTAATTTAAATATAAATACTATATGGAAGGCCCTCTATAAAGATTGTTCATTTCGTCCCAATCCGTTAACAAACGTGACCGCCACAGGCGATTCTTTTTTCTGATTGGTTGATTTTAAAAATTCTTCTCCTCCTATATTTAGTCTCTTTCTATTTTCAGAATATACCCATGCCTCATCCAGGAAAGAATCGTTATTTGTTTACCCTTGCTTTCACTTTGTTCTGTATGTCAGGATTTACATTGCCTTTCCTGGCAGTAAGATCTAGTATTCTGAAACGTTAAACAGAAGTATGGTAAGTAATCCATGTCTATAATGATATAGGATTAAACACTGTTTTTTAGGAAATTATCTATAATCTATGTATAAACTACGGCAGCTCACTCACAAACTGAATAAAGTCCAAAGGACTCTATGTAAAGTTTGTGAATGAGTGAGCTGCCGGAGTTTATACATACATAATAATGATAATTTCCTTATAATTTTTATACGCCCGTCTCGAGACGGGCAGTATTGTGTTTGGTTAAGGCGGGTGGGCGAGCGTCCAGGGTCGTTTCCGCACAATAACTTTAGTTCTGTATATCAGATCTTTACCAAACTTGGCCACATGATTTCCCTGTATAAGGGAAAGAACCCTATTTATTTTGGGGTCATTAGATCAAAGGTCAAGATCACCATTACTATAAATAGACTTTTTGACAACAAGGTCGTTTCCGCACGATAACTTTAGTTCTGTATATCAGATCTTTACCAAACTTGGCCACATGATTTCCCTGTATAAGGGAAAGAACCCTATTTATTTTGGGGTCATTAGGTCAAAGGTCAAGATCACCATTACTATAAATAGACTTTTTGACAACAGGGTCGTTTCCGCACGATAACTTTAGTTCTGTATATTGGATCTTTACCAAACTTGGTCACATGATTCCCCTGTGGAAGGGGAAGAACCCTATTTATGTTGGGGTCATTAGGGCAAAGGTCAAGGTCACCATTACTATAAATAGAATTTTTGATAACAGGATCGTTTCCGCACGATAACTTTAGGTCTGTATATTGGATCTTGACCAAACTTGGCCACATGATTCCCCTGTGAAAGGGGAAGAACCCGATTTATTTTGGGATCATTAGGTCAAAGGTCAAGGCCACCATTACTATAAATAGAATTTTTGACAACAGGGTCGTTTCCGCACGATAACTTTAGTTCTGTATATTGGATCTTGACCAAACTTTGCCACATGATTCCCCTGTGGAAGGGGAAAAACCCTATTTATATAGACGGGCGTATTTTGTGATGCACACATTTCTTGTTATTCTTGGACATCATGTTTGTTTTCGACTCTAAATACTATTAAAAGTAATCCGGCAAATGGAAATATTGATTTTATAAATTCCTTTCGAATTATAATTATGTAGAATAAGTGACGATATCCAATCGGATTACGAGTTATTGATAAATTCTAGTAAGAACAGATTTATTGACAGTTATACAAGTCAAATGTTTAACCCTTTTAAATAAATAATTGTGTTTGTTTACTGTTTATATTTTGATTCCCACCAAGAATTGTGTCTATACCCTATTGGTACTTATTGACCAAAACTGCCCCAAAAGTTTTCATTTTAAATACTTGTACCGCTAAAAAATACCCTGTTTTTCTGTATTAAGAAAAACCTTTTACTGCCAGTACATTGTAATTGGTGATAAAAATTGTATTTACCTAGTCATACACACAAATGTAATTGTAACATAAATACACATTTTTACTTTGATGTTTTTATGCAGTAATCAACTTAAAAACAGTGAATTTTTACAAACCATGGTCTAACATGAAGATTTTTGATGTTATTCCATGATTTTGACGTCATCATGTAATTTCTGTTGCAAAACATATACCATGGATCTTACTCATGAACTTATTTAAACCAACTCATCCTTCGGATTTGTTGGTTTAAATAAGTTAATTCGTAAGATCCATGGTATATATAATACTTGTAACAACAAACAATCAATTGTTTAATTATATATACAACATTAGTGTCTTAAAATATAAAGTTGATGTGTATGAGGTTTAAAAACTGGGATTAAGTCAAGGGACACAGAGTTGTTTCCCAGTTTTGTGCAAAATAAACATAAACATGATATTTTAAGACATTGCATTTTTATAAATTGTGTTTATCCTGCAGAAAAATTACATTAATCCACAGACAGTGATATTTGAATTAAATAATAAGATTATACAATTATCTCTTGATTGCCTATTTTGATATTTTCTGTCCACAGGAAGTGAACTAATTAACAATTAGTTTCCCAAAGCTGAACAGGAAAAACACCTGAAATAGGTCAGGGCTCACCACACATAGTAAAAACAGGGTGACTTGACTTCTCTCTCAGTTGACTTAAAGGAAAAGGCCATGGTCTTAACAAGTTAGCATGAAAATTTAAATGACAGTAAATAATGGACATTTGTGTTAATGAATGTTAAAAATAGTATACCGTAAGGTAGAATTTGGTGATTGAAGTTTCCTGTAGCACCAAATAATGGGGATCGCCATTTTTCAAAAATCTTTAATGTGGAGGAGACAAAAGTCATAATCCATTCTCGGATTTATCCTGCCCGTGACGTAGTAAAAGTCGGTATATATCAGCATTGTACAGTTGCAATTTTATCATTAAAAATTATGTAAATCGTAAAATAACGTCGTATATTTATCTTTTGATATTTACAA
>MJUT01032309.1:81444-93795 GCA_002080005.1 Gigantidas platifrons
CCCTTTTTCTCTTAGAAAATATGGACTTTTTAGGTTTCCGAATGATATTTAAAGTATGGCTCAACCAAATCTTTTCAAACTTTACCACAATGCTGTGGGACATTAAATACAGGTTAAGTTCTATTACGGTGTATTTCACATTTACTGTTCGTGAGTTATCGCCCTTTTTCTCTTAGAAAATAGGGACTTTTTAGGTTTCCGAATGATATTTAAAGTACCGCTCAACCAAATATTATCAAACTTTAACACAATGCTGTATACCATAAAATACAGGTTAAGTTTGATTATGGTGTATTTCACATTTACCGTTCATAAGTTATGGCCCTTTTTCTCTTAGAAAATAGGGACTTTCTAGGTTTCCGGATGGTATTTACCAAATCTTTTCAAACTTTAACACAATGCAATGTACCATAAAATACAGATTAAGTTCGATTATGGTAAAATTGACATTGACCGTTCATGAATTATGGCCCTTTTTCTCTTAGAAGATAGGGACTTTAAAGGTTTCTGGGTGAAAATTTGGAATGCTGGGGTATCTGTGATCACCAGATCAACTTTCTCTAGTTATTCTTGTGAGTTGTTATGTAGGTAGGGTCCCCGTGCACTGCTTTGCACAGTGCCTATGATGCTTTTAGACGGCTCTGCCCATAGTCCGAAACAATTAAACAGATTAAAAAGATTATCAGACAGTAGTATAGGTTAAGAAAACACCATTCACAATCCTACCTACACATACAAACATCTAAAGATACACATAAATGGTCATTTTGTCCTCATACAGTTATCCAATGGAACATGCTACCGTAACATACAATATATAACACAATAGACATATTTAAAGAGCGGTTAACACCAACTGTTCTCTATACACTCCTCTAAACCATTGATTTATAGCTTTACCAAAAATTTTGTAAGTAAAAAAAAAATTAAAATATTAAAATAATTGGCATAAAGTGCCTACCCGTGGTAAAAATAATATAAATTCGGGCTACCATGAATTATTTCGATTCTAATATGTAAAAAATGGTAAAATATCGTTATAAATTATCGATGACGTCATAAATTACAATGGGTGTAGACAGGGCGGGTCCAGGATATCAAGCTAGGGGGCGCATTTAAAAAAAATCGAGCCGAGCGGAGCGAGGCGCGAACATTTTGGGGAATTTCGTGTGAAAAATCACGATTTTACGCAAAAAAATCATATTTTGTTTTCCAATTTTAGGGGGGGGGGGCACCGGGTGCGCCCCCCTGCATCCTCTCCTGGGTGTAGGTATATCTTAATTTTACCACGGGTTTGGACTCAAAGCGATTGAAGGACGTCATGAATTGTAAATAATTCAATGACTTGTGATCAGTGTATATACAAAAATTATGATCACGCATACGCACCAGCAAGTCATCTTCAGTTTTTAAGTTTTGCGGTAAACTAAAGAGGAAGACAACATAATATGGTGTTGGCTATATATGTACGAAATCTTCTAATGAGATAATGCATACGATTTGGTTTGATTTTTGATTTTTGGTGTTTTAACGCCACTTTCAACAATATTTTAGCTATATCATGGCGACCAGTTTTAGTGGTGGAGGAAGCCGGAGTACCCGGAGAGAACCACCGACCATAGGCAAGCAACTGGTAAACTTTATCACTTGCGGCTGCGAGTCGAGTGCACCTTTTTGTAATTTACAAAGTCGAGCGCGAACCCACACCGTATTGGTGATAGGCTTGTATGAGTTGTTAGATCCAGCGATCTAACTCATTGAGCCACCCGGGCCCATGTAACCGTATATTTGTTCCTAATAATATTTGTTCCAAAAGGAAAAAATAATTGAATAATATTTATTCCATGGAACAAGTCTTATGGAATATTTATTCCACCTGTATGACATTTATTCCACCTTTGAGAGATACATTTATTATAGGTAAATGATATAATAAAAGTTACTTTAATATAATACTTGTACACACCAGAATAAATATTATATAATACTTATACCTACCAGAATAAATATTATATAATACTTGTACCTAACAAATTTATTTCTGGATCGGAAAATATTTTATGTAATATTTGTTCCATTTTAAACTTATTTGTTTCTTATAATATTTCACGGTATCTAAGAAAATTTATTACATAGTAAAAGTTCCGAATAGGAAATTATTTTATGTAATACATGTTCCATTGTACTGGTATTTTTATTATGTCAGTGGAACATGTATTACATAAAATAAATTCCTTTTGGAACTTTTATTACATAATAAATTTTCTTAGAATTATTATAGAGGAACTTCTGTTCCGTCACACCCCGATGATGATGAATATTGTCCTTGAAATAATGTAACCATACAAACTTAGAATGACCATCTTATTTCTCGTTATATATATCTGTGACATAATATCAAATATATATTTCTCACGATGGTTTTAACAGCTACTCAATATAGGGCGATGCGTTTTCAGGAAGAAGGACGGTAATTTGTGAAGCTGGAAGAGTAGTCTCCCCTTGACTCCACTCTTCAATGTATAAAAAATAAAATGGAACAAGATATGAAAACGACTTAGTACATGTGTATTGAACAGGAATGGCAGAATTAAAAGAACTGAAACGTTTAAGAGACGAAGAGAGAACATTGATTTCTTTAGCCTCCCTTTTAACTGATCAGCTAAATCGTTTGAAAGTATGTCATTTGCAAACACGAAAACGAGCAATGTCGCCAATATTGGCAATATTGAATAATGATATATTGTTTTATGGGGCAGTGCCCCTTCATCCTCTGTGGTAATTATAACATGGTAAGAAAGAAGCAGGGGCTAGAGCACAAACACTTGTTTCATACAGTAGTCGAGCCTATACATCTAGTGAAAAGTGAGAAAGAGGTAAGGGCTAGACCAAAGTCCATGCAACACCCCTTCCTCTGTCAGGTCTGTAGCAAGGAAATGGTAGGGGTTTAGACCAAAGACAATTGCTTCATGGAATGCCCTTTTGCTATAGTAACAAAATGGTAGGTGCTAGACTAGCTGCAATAATGTAGCTCCTGTGACAAACTTGTGTCTCGGCGGAGCTACAAAGCGGTCCGGTATCTGGTCAAATCGCCCCCGTCAATATCATCCCCACATTGATCAAAATCGCCCCAACATTTAAAAATAAATAAATAATAGTTATTATTATTATTAGTTTTGACAACGACATTCTGATAACCTAATAATTGAGATAATATACAGTATAGGATACATTAATCGGAAACGTTGTTTAATTTTGTCTGTTAAAGTGGGGTAATTATTTGTGTCCATGTAATAATTAATTTCTTCTTTTAATCAAGCATTTCTTTGTAAGGTATAGATGCACTGTTTGTGTAATAATTAATTAGCTACCTGATTAGTTTTTCTCTAGTTATTGTTGTTCCAATCGGAAGCATATCAAGGAGACCCAAGCAAATGATACATATTCTTGATATTGCAATAAAAGCTTGTCCTAGCTGGTAATGAAATTATTTAAACCTGCTACCATCATGACTGGCATTATACACAATGGCCAGTGATTGCATAGAGTGCAAGTAGGTTGTTAGACACAGGCAAGAAGCAATCCAATGCGATGGTTGTGAGAAATGGCAACATCGAACATTACACTGAATATTGAAACACATTTTGTAGAAATATTTGCAATTACAAATAACATCATGACATTCACGGATAGATTACACTTTTCCTTAATACTACTGCTTGCTTAGCGGAGAAGCAACAAATACCAATTTTATAGTCTTTGGTTTTACCCGATCAGAGCTTAAACCCATGATCTACCACACTCGAGGGGAGCACGCTAACGGCCATTACACCACCGATGCGGTTAACATTTCAATTAAGACGCCATAAAGATACACAAAATATGAAAGATATTTATTAAGATTATCAAACTGATTTACAAATAATAATGAAAACATACAAAAACATCATAGAGGGCAAAATTATTATACATATCTTGATTTTATTATCAAATTAATTTCTTCATTACATTAATTAATGGGGGCGATTTTGAAGTGAGGGCGATTTTGATAAATGTGGGGGCGATTTGACTTGCATTCAGCGGTCCCATTCGGCACAATGGAGCAAAAAAATTAATTGCAGTTGAACATAAAAGCTAACTATTAACGCTTCAAACATTTCATTATAACTACATTTGTATTACTGATGATCCCAGTCCTTGTTAAATCGGTTTGGCTGAGAAATGTATGCTTTTCAAAGGTACAATGTAGCAACAACCTTGTTCAAATTTATTGATCGTTCGCCATAATCGGAAACTACGGAAGGCGGAGCTTTTCTAAATATGGTATTTCTTACTATGAAATTTACTATTGATGTAAACATTCACGCATCAAATCGCCAAATATGGTATATCGACATCCAAATAAGGAAAATACCAAAGTGACGCTTTGACCGGAAATGACCACAAATGACGAAATTCAAAATGTATGAATGAAGAACGTAAACAGATTTTTTTTTTGTGGGAATTACATTCTAAAATACTGGTAGGTGATAAAAACTTGTCATGATAGTGGACAAAAGGAAAAGTTATGTCTTATTATTGATAAATGCAGGCGTCAGAATATCTGTAAGCGAGTGCTAAAAATCTCTGCGGCTGCTCCATTACGTGTAATGGCATCCCGTTAAAACCCTTGCGAGTAAGCGAGCATTTAATAAGGTTTTATTATTAGAACTAGTACTAGACCATTAATATTATCATAACGTGAAATAACTGTATAATTCTATAAATCATCATCGATTGATATTTAAAATGTACCACCTCCTCATACTAAATGTCGTTAGGGAGGCATGCGTTTCAAATATACATGTGTATGTAGTTTGATTTAACAGTTTCTTTGTTTTATATTTAATGTGTTGTTTTGGAAACAATCCTTTGTTGTATATGGATTTCACACCAATAACAATGTCTGTTCTGTTCATTGTTGGTAACCCACGACCATGGATGATCATGCTCTGATACTCTCCAACTCTCCACTTGTTTTTCTGTGTGTCAATTCATATTTATTAAAATGTTGTTTTAGAATTTTTTCGAAATATATCAACACCATGTTGAAATGTATTCTGTCAGTTGCATACAGATGACAAAAGATTGTATTGCCAATTAGATTTTGGTTCGAAGTTGACTACAGTTTCACTATTATGTCATACGATGGCCTTGTATACTACATGTATCTAATAAATAGATACCCGGTAAATGGTTGAGGCCACCGGCTCTCTTTAATAAAACTAATATGCATGACAGCTTCTGTGTCACGAAGATTTAATATTTCATATATAATGTTCACTGTTTGCTCGGTTATACGAGAGGGCTGGCATTTTACTGTTCTCCCTGTTATACGAGAGGGCTAGCATTTTACTGTTCTCCCTGTTATACGAGAGGGCTGGCATTTTACTGTTCTCCCTGTTATACGAGAGGGTTGGCATTTTACTGTTCTCCCTGTTATACGAGAGGGTTGGCATTTTACTGTTCTCCCTGTTATACGAGAGGGCTGGCATTTTACTGTTCTCCCTGTTATACGAGAGGGCTGGCATTTTACTGTTCTCCCTGTTATACGAGAGGGTTGGCATTTTACTCACATGTAGAAAGCACTTGCATGACCTCATCATTTCACTAAGAGGACAGTTTAAACCCACCACTTTTTATCTAAGTGCCTGTACCAAGTCAGGAGTGAGCGGTATAAATTTTGCCTCTTTCTCAGTCGTTGCATTGATTTTTTTCACCTTCCCCGAAAGCCAAATATTCCATATATGCAAACAAATTCTTTCATATAAATTTTAAAGGGCAGTGATCGTATGGTAGTTGAATTTATAACTACCTATGCAATCAGTGCCTTTCACCACTGATGTTGTGAGTTCGAATCTCAATCAGGGCGAGGTGTATAACATTATGTGATAAAGTTTGTCAGTGACTTGCGACAGGTCAGTGGTTTTCTCCGGGTCCTCCACCAATAAAACTGACTGCCACGATATAACTGAAATATTGTTGAAGGTGGCGTTAAACAACATCAAACAAACAAACAAATTCCAGGCTTCTGGCAAGTGGCTTAGCACAAAGACTGCTTTTTACGATGTTGATATCTGAAGCTGTAAATTGTAGAACAGACTACAATGGACAAAAGAAATAAAAATGTGATATGGCAAATATTTGTCAAGAAAACACTACACAGAAAACTAAATATTGAGCAACCAGGGGCTTACTCAGGTGCTCCTGAAGGGTAAGCTTTTCCTGTTCCACTAGTGACATGTTAAATATCAGTGTAACGATTTAATTGTACCTCTTCTGTAGGTAGAAGAACTGGCTTTACTCAACAAAAGAAGATTACAGACGACGCCAGCCAATTCCCATATGACTGTTAGTTCTAGAAATGAACAGGAAGTGTACTTGGCAGAAGAAATGACAGCCATACCTGTACAGAACCAAACGTCGCAAGGACAGGAAGGAATACAGATTGTATCAACAACAACATTGGTAATAATCTCTGTTCTTGTCATAATCTGACCTAAAATTTGTAGAAAATCTATAAACATAATAGGGGCTGTCATGGTGTTATGGTAGTTGGATTTACAACTTCCTGTGCCATCAGTGTCTATCACCACTATGGCTCATGGTGAGATGTACTTGATACAACATTATGTGATAAAGTTTGTCAGTGACTTGTGCAGGGTCTGTGGTTTTCTCCGGGTATTCCGGTTTGTTCCACCAATATAAAGTTGACCGTCACAATATAACTGAAATATTGTTGAAAGTGAATTTGAATTTTGGTGTTTAATGCCACTTTCAGCAATATTTCAACTATATCATGGGGACCAGTTTGTAGTGGTGGAGGAAGCCGGAGTACCCGCAGAGAATCACTTGCGGCTGCGAGTCGAGTGCACCCTTTTTAGCTCACCTGACCCAAAGGGTCATGTCAGCTATTGCCATCACTTGGCGTCCATCGTCGTCGTCCGTCGTAAACTTTTTCAACAATTTTCTCCTCTGAAACTACCAGACCAATTGAAATCAAACTGGGTCTGAATCATCACTAGGGTGTCTAGTTTCAAAATTGTGTCCGGTGATGCCGTTCACCAACCAACATGGCCACTGTTACTAAAAATAGAACATATGGTAAAATTGCAGGTTTTTGGGTAATAACTCAAAAACCGTTAATAATATCAAAAGTCTGACATGGGCTAAAAATGATCAGCACAGCAAGATCTACCTACCCTGCAATTTTGAAGTAAATCTGATGACCCAGAGTTATTGCCCTTTTTTCATCAAAATTTTAATATTTTTCGTCTTATATTTCAAAAACTATAAGAGATAGATGTTAAGTTTAAATTGAAAAATTGTGCAGCATGTCAAGATCTACCTATCCTGCAATTTTGAAGTAAATCTGATTACCCATCTTAGTATAAACATATTTTATTAATAAATTCAAACATTTATAAGAACAAACATGTATATCATTTACAACATCAACCTGAATAAATCAATAGGATTCGGAAACAAGTCGTTAGACTTATATTAATCCGTCTCCCGACATTACTTTCCACAATGTATATATCTCAAGAAATAGACAACAATAATATACATATACATAGCATTAAATTTCACAATAATAAAATATACTTTCTAATATTGAAGATATTACATAGAAGATAACATTTACGTATTGTAATTGTATTTTATGTGCAAAGCAGAAGTGGAAGAATAGAGAAGAAAAAAAAAAATCAGAAGTTGGTGAAGTCAGTTTTTGGGGTTATTTCCCTTTATTCATCAAATTTTCAAAATGTTAATACTTTTCGTCCTTTATTTAAAAAACTATAAGAGATAGATGTTAAGTTTAAACAGTAAAGATGTTCAGCATGTCAAGATCTACCTACACTGCAATTTTGAAGTAAATTCCATTATCCATTTTGGAGTTATTGTCCTTTTTTCATAAAATTTTCACATTTTTATACTTTTCGTTTTTTATTTCAAAAACTATAAGAGATAGATGTTAAGTTTAAATTGCACAAATATGCAGCATGTCAAGATCCACCTACCCTGCAATTTTGAAGTAAATCTGATTACCCATCTTGGAGTTATTTCCTTTATTCATCAAATTTTCAAAATTTTAATACTTTATCCTTTTTTTCAAAAACTATAAGAGATAGATGTTAAGTTTAAACTTCAAACATGTTCAGCATGTCAAGATCTACCTACCCTGCAATTTTGAAGTAAATTCCATTACCCATTTTGGAGTTATTGCCCTTTTTTCCATCAAATTTTCACAATTTTAATACTTTTCGTTTTTTATTTCAAAAACTATAAGGGATAGATGTTAAGTTTAAACTGCAAAAATGTTCAGCATGTCAAGATCTACAAAAAAAGTTCACATCTGAAAATGTCCGACAACTGTGTGAAGAGTTATTCCTCTTGAAATGCATTTTTTGTTGACTTTCACTGCTTTTGGTTACTTAAATAATCAAAGGGAAGCAACTCTATTATAAAATGTGAAGTAGCAAAAGCTAAATTTTGAGAATCATTGACATTTATGGATTTTTTTACAGCAATATTGATAACTTACATTAAAGGGGGTAACCCCTGCACAAATTTTGTTGGAGAGGGGGTCTGCACTGAAGAGGGCTACATTTGTTATTTTTTGACTGGAGTTGTCAAGTTTTATTGACTGATGTTATTATACCCAGCTATACAGGCTCCTGGGAGCTTCTAGTTTGTTTTTTCTTGTTATTTACAAAGCTGGGCGCGAACCCACGCCGTATTGGTGATAGGCTTGTATGAGTTGTTAGATCCAACGACCTAAATCATTGAGCCACCCGGGCCCCTTGTTGAAAGTGGTGTTAAACCCTAACCCTAACCCTATAAACATAATTTAAGGATTGTTTTCCTGGTTTGCTCCTGTCTGATTGAAATCCCTTTTACTGATTCGTCATTGCATTGGAGATCTGTGGAAACCTATGACAGGTCACATGGGAGTGACCTTGTCATGAATATGTAATGATATGATGAAAACAAGTTATGACCTTTTTCGGCCAATCAGATTTCTTGTAGCATGCAAGCAGTTTAGTATTGAATTATAAAATTTCATAGTCTTGGAAACACCATTTTCAATGGATTTTACCATCCATGACATAGGATCACTTACATGTGACCTGTATTGGGATTTCCTCATATCTCTTGTGCTGTATTGTAGATCTGTAAAATAATATGTCAGTCTGACCTGTAGGCCACACAGATTTACTTTATAGTCCAGAAATTATTGGACAGTGAATCCTGTCTTGACTACCCCTTTTGTCACTCAAATATGTTTTTTCCAAGACAGGTTGTCTCTCAACAGAGGTATATTCATAATGCTGCATATTGTATGAAGAGTTGTAGCATTTTTTAAGTGGTCTGCCAAAGAGGGTGTTCTCTCAAGGACAGGTTTCATTGCACATGTAATCACAAAACTATCAAAATCAAAGTCAACTACTAATGCAGGGCAAAAAATGTCTTTAATACAAACTACATGTATCTGCTTGAAGAATTTGATAAAGGTGAGATAATTTACTATTTCTTATAATTACATTGTAATAAAACAAGCATACTTGCTAACTCTGACTTTCACCAGATTACTGTTGGTCACACTTGGGAATTCCATCCTGTTTTGACAATTAAATATAATACAACTAACAAGTTATACATTCATAATATTCAGATAAAACTGTATGAAATCAAGCTCAAATTGATAATTCTATAATTTCTCCATTTTCAAGGAAGATTTTAATATTGAAGATCATGAAAAACAACATAGCAGTCAGGTGATACATGAAGGTCAGGTGATCGATGTGGAGAATCATGTGATACCAATAAATCTGACAGTAAATAAACATCATGAAGGTGAGTTTACTCATGAAAAACTAAGATTAAAACATGAGTGAGTGAGTGATTGTTGTTTAACAAAAACTCAGCAATTTTCCAGCTACAGTCAAACATGTTTGTGTCAAATACTCTTTATTCGAAAACTACGGATGTCTCGAAGTTGCCGGCCGGTCCCAATCTATTTTCCTATTATTCTATATTATTTCAACACTGTTAATTCGACATTCTTGAGTCGAATACATTGGTTGTGTCGAACACTTTTTATAGCCCCAAAATCGGAAAATTATGTTAATTTACCCTTTTTTACTCGAACCTCGAGGATTCATGTCTTTTCCCTTCACGTTCGTAAATCAAATTTCTTGTGTTATGCAAATTTATTGCTTCCTTTTCTTTAAATCCGTGTCATTGATGTAAATCCAGTGTTTTTATTACAATTTTTGACAGTACACAGTGTAACCAAAAAAATACACAAAGATTTGTGTGTGAATTAAACAATCGATAACAGCGTGTCAAAGGCTTAGTTAAGGTTCGTTGAATTGCACAAAGGTAAAAATAGCCATAATGAATGGGGTACGGCAAAGGGTGAAAATTAAAACGAAATAAAAATTGAAATACACGTTTTCTTGGTCAGAATTTCATTTTACAGTTAAAAACAGGTGCTGCTAAAATTTAGAAAAAATATTTGATTAAATTATTACACGACATGTACGATGTTCACTTAGAAATTCGAAAAATGAATGCTTTGTGTTTTTTACTCACACGAAACAATTTTTTAGAAAGATTTTTAAAATGGAAACATCTTCGATCATCAAAATATTTGTACTCCTTTTACATTTTTTAATTTTACCTGAAAATTAATTATCACCCTAATTTTTAATTAGAATTAATCACAGGAAAATGACATTGAGCACGACAGCTTGGGAAACTCAATTTTTGACACAATGCTAGCATGGACTAATAAAAAAATCAAAAGGTTATTAATTAGGCTAATTAATGAGATATGGGTGAACACTAATCACAAGAGCTATAAAATCGGGAGACCTGTTAGACGAATCATCATTAACTTTATTTTTATCCATATTTAATCCGGAAATTATCCCTGGAGTGCAAAATTAATTACATTATAAATTTTTACACCTGAACCAAGTCATACATACACAGACGTAACGAATAAGTAGCACACGTTAAACCGGAAGTCAACTTCACAGGTAAACATCGAGTAAACCGGAAGTCAAAACTGCATACAGATGTGTCGAAGCACCGGATAAGTCGAAGTTTTCTTTGAGACCCCTGAACTTCGACACAACCGAGTTTCACTGTATATCATTTGTGGGAACAAGTTAATTTTCAATGAGAAGATGATGAGGTCCTCTTTGTACAAGACCAACATTTTTAGTTGAATTTTGATAGTGGTAGCTCACTGAAACAACAGTACGAGGATTTCAGGATATACATGTCGCTACACTCAGACACATTATGCTGATTCCAAACAAACCAGTTTTTGCTCTTACTCCTTAATGCTTAGCGGAGAATACCAATTTTATAGTCTTTGGTTTGACCCGAACGGAGCTCGAAGCCACGATATACCTCACTCAAGGCGAACACCCTAATCATTATTAATGTACACCACCAATGTTGCACATACAAAAACTATCATGCACGTAGAATTTTTAAGACCATTACAAGTGTGCACGTACAAATGACTGAACTGGAAACATAGACGTAAGAGTTTTAAATCCTGTTACTATTACTTGCAGATACACATGTGCTTCGCTGATTTTCCAAAAATCAGTGTTTCAATATGATTGATTAATTGATTTTTAGCTCGCCTGACCCAAAGGGTCATGTGAGCTGTCATCACTTTGCGTCCGTCGTCGTCCGCTTCTGTAAACTTTTCATACTTTCTTCTTCTTCTTTGAAACCACTGAACTGATTTGGACCAAATTTGGCAGATAGGTTCATTGGGAGGTCCTCTACTAAATTTGTTATTTTGGAGCAGATCGGAAATCCAACATGGCCACCAGGACCAATAATGTGTTCTGATTGGTTGAAACTTTGAAAATCTTCTTGTCAGAAACTACTTAGCCGATGGAATTGTAACATTACAGAAATGANNNGACTGGATGGTCCTCTACTAAATTTGTTATTTTTGTGCCGATCGCATATCCAAGATGTCCGCCATGACTCGACTTAGTTTAACATTGGACCCTATGGGAATTTCACATTTTCATCTTTTTTTCTGAAACCACGCAACAGATTTGAACCAATCTTGGCAGAAATGTTCATTAGATCGTCATATCCAAGATTTTTGTTTTTGGTGCTGATCGGAAATCGAACATGGCTGCCAGGGCTCATAATGTGTTCTGATTGGTCAAAATTTAGAAATCTTATTGTTAGAAACCACTAAGCCAATTGAATTGTGACTTTACAGGAATGATCATTGGGTGATCCTGTACTAAACTTGTGAAT
>MJUT01032309.1:99603-112918 GCA_002080005.1 Gigantidas platifrons
GTACACCCTGTCATGTGGCAAGTCACTGACAAACTATTATAACATAATGCTGTATCATGTACACCCTGTCATGTGGCAAGTCACTGCCAAACTATTATAACATAATGCTGTATCAAGTATACCCCGTCATGTGGCAAGTCACTGACAAACTATTATAACATAATGCTGTATCATGTACACCCTGTCATGTGGCAAGTCACTGATAAACTATTATAACATAATGCTGTATCAAGTACACCTGTCATGTGGCAAGTCACTGACAAACTATTATAACATAATGCTGTATCATGTACACCCCGACATGTGGCAAGTCACTGACAAACTATTATAACATAATGCTGTATCATGTACACCCTGTCATGTGGCAAGTCACCGACAAACTTTATAACATAATGCTGTATCAAGTACACCCTGGCATGTGGCAAGTCACTGATAAATTATTATAACATAATGCTGTATCATGTACACCCTGTCATGTGGCAAGTCACCGACAAACTATTATAACATAATGCTGTATCAAGTATACCCCGTCATGTGGCAAGTCACTGACAAACTATTATAACATAATGCTGTATCAAGTACACCCTGTCATGTGGCAAGTCACTGACAAACTTTATAACAATGCTGTATCCAGTACACCCTGTCATGTGGCAAGTCACTGACAAACTATTATAACATAATGCTGTATCAAGTACACCTGTCATGTGGCAAGTCACTGACAAACTTTATAACATAATGCTGTATCAAGTACACCCTGTCATGTGGCAAGTCACTGACAAACTATTATAACATAATGCTGTATCATGTACACCCCATCTTGTGGCAAGTCACTGATAAACTATTATAACATAATGCTGTATCAAGTACACCCTGTCATGTGGCAAGTTATTGATAAACTACTATAACATAATGCTGTATCATGTACACCCTGTCATGTGGCAAGTCACTGACAAACTATTATAACATAATGCTGTATCATGTACAACCTGTCATGTGGCAAGTCACTGACAAACTATTATAACATAATGCTGTATCAAGTACACCTGTCATGTGGCAAGTTATTGATAAACTATTATAACATAATGCTGTATCATGTACACCCCGACATGTGGCAAGTCACTGATAAACTATTATAACATAGTGCTGTATCAAGTACACCTGTCATGTGGCAAGTCACCGACAAACTTTATAACATAATGCTGTATCATGTACACCCCGACATGTGGCAAGTCACTGATAAACTATTATAACATAATGCTGTATCAAGTACACCTGTCATGTGGCAAGTCACCGACAAACTATTATAACATAATGCTGTATCAAGTACACCTGTCATGTGGCAAGTCACCGACAAACTACTATAACATAATGCTGTATCATGTACACCCTGTCATGTGGCAAGTCACTGACAAACTATTATAACATAATGCTGTATCATGTACACCCTGTCATGTGGCAAGTCACTGACAAACTATTATAACATAATGCTGTATCAAGTATACCCCATCATGTGGCAAGTCACTGACAAACTATTATAACAATGCTGTATCATGTACACCCTGTCATGTGGCAAGTCACCGACAAACTATTATAACATAATGCTGTATCAAGTACACCCTGTCATGTGGCAAGTCACCGACAAACTATAACATAATGCTGTATCAAGTACACCCTGTCATGTGGCAAGTCACCGACAAACTTTATAACATAATGCTGTATCATGTACACCCTGTCATGTGGCAAGTCACTGACAAACTTTATAACATAATGCTGTATCAAGTACACCTGTCATGTGGCAAGTCACTGACAAACTATTACAACATAATGCTGTATCAAGTACACCCCATCATGTGGCAAGTCACTGACAAACTTTATAACATAATGCTGTATCAAGTACACCCCGTCATGTGGCAAGTCACTGACAAACTTTATAACATAATGCTGTATCAAGTACACCCCGTCTTGTGGCAAGTCACTGACAAACTATTACAACATAATAATGTATCAAGTACACCCCATCATGTGCAGCATACACTAATAGAACTGATTTGTGTTTTTTTAATAGTGATGATCTGTCAACAGTATCTATGTATACAGCTACAGTGTAACAGGCGTGTACACCTTCAGTTAAAACAACACTAGTAAAAGAGTCGTGATGAGAGTTCCAGCTTAACATGTTATGGCTAATTTGGATGTGGTGAAGAGGTCTTTTCTTCCTTTTGACCAATTTTTTAAAGACTGACAAAAATTGTGATTCAAGCATCTCTTTTTGTGTGAAAAGTCTGGGCTGTAACCATTTTCAGAAAAATCTTGAACAATCATAGATGACAACCTTTTTTTTGCAAACATAAATTGTGTTCATTCAAAACAAATTTATTGATAATAAATAGCAATCTAATAAAACAATGTTTTTGTTGGAACTTTTATTTTACTGATATACTAACAACATCACGTGACATCATGTCAGGTGTTAACCGACCAATCACAGATGAGGATTAAGAATCTAATGTTAACATCATTGTTTTTGTACATGTATATAGTGTGCATTCTTTTCTTTCTTTTTATTGTGTTTAACGCCACTGTCAATAAAATTTCAGCTACATCGTGGCAGTCAGTTTTATTGGTGGAGGAAACTGTAGTACCTGGAGAAAACCACCGACCTGTCGCAGGTCACTGACAAACTTTATCATATAATGTTGTATTGAGTACACCTCGCCATGAACAGTGTTCGAACTCACAACTTTAGTGGTGATAGGCACTGATTGCATAGGTAGTTGTAAATCCAACTACCATACGATCATGACGGCCCCTGTATATAGGGCAGTAGGTCAAATTGTAGTTTCAATTGATGCGTCTATTTTAAGATTGCACCCACATCGAGAACTGTTGTCTGAATTACTTGTATATCTTTACTGTTTTGCCTATGATTGGAGGGTCAAAGTTGAATGATAGGTCACCTGACATGACTCCATAATGTTAGTATATCACCATAATAAAAACACCCAACAAACATCTAGTTTTAATTAAATTGGATAAGTATATGATAATAAATATATAAACTTTGGTTGCTATGACAACAAAAATATCTATAGGCCAAATAAAACCAGTTATATTTTGTAACATTTGTATTTAATAAATACAAGAAAACACAAAGATGTCTGTCTGTCTGTTTACAATATGACATGACAGTTTGTATGGTCAACACCGGTTTAATATTTCTACTTGATTTTCACATTTGAAAAGACAGATTTATTATTGCAAATTTAACAGAAATGAAACTGAACCATTTCAACCAACAACATAACATGTGCTTTATGAAATATGATGTTACATACAATCCCTTCAGAAATCATACAAATACTGCTTACTCACAATTTGACTAGAAAATGAACCAAATTTGAAACATTTAGTGAAAGCAAGAACCAATCATAAGAGTCAACTGTGAACACATGATCTACTTACAACCAATCACAGCATCTTAAATTAAACTGGCCATGGAATGTCTGAATACCAAAACCATAATGTAAATTGTATTAAATTATTCAATGAAATGTAAACAAAAATATTAGGAATTCAAAACAAATTATGTGAATCACAAAAAATACTGGACAACTTGACTGATCTGTCTGATTTATTTATCATGGATATAGCCAAATGTTATATTTTTAATCACATTTTGCATTAATTAATAAATAGGCTGTGTTGGGTTGTCAGACATGTTTTATGCCATTTCAACAATATTTCAGTTACATCGTGGTCAGTTTTTTTACTGGAGTCGGTAATATACAAATGTAGGTACGTTTTTACACCTTTAAAATAGTATTTAGTTTCTCCTGATTTAGAACAGCGATGTAAAATATTCAAGAAAAATGTTCAAATTTTAATAACAGTTACTGGTCTTTTAATACTTAAGTACTGGTACAATTGAAAAATATAGTATGGCAAGTGTTGGACAGGTCGGTGGTTTTCTCCATCAAGAAAACTTTAGGCAGTAAACTATTACCAAATCTAAGAGGGGTCTGGGTGGGTATTATTATATATTAAGTATTGTCTAGCTGGGAGGGTAGTGTAGAGAACCAATGTATATGTCATTGATTCATTCATACAATGAATGTGTATTGATTTTTTAAAGAGGTTAGGGGAACATACCTATAGAAGGACTCGAAATATATTGTTTTAAGGAAATAAAGGACAGTATATAAGAGATCATTGTGAGATCAAATTTGGACATATCCCAAGCAAAAAGTCCCAAAAATAATAAAATATCCAACATACATATAATTTTAGTAAGCTTTCTTCTAATTACTTAAGATATAATTTAACACATGTGTACAACAGTGTAGTGAAAACTTACACATGTGTACAACAGCGTAGTGAAAAGTAACACATGTGTACAACAGCATAGTGAAAACTAATGCATGTGTACAACAGCATAGTGAAAACTAACACGTGTACAACAGCATAGTGAAAACTAACACATGTGTACAACAGCATAGTGAAAACTAATACATGTGTACAACAGCGTAGTGAAAACTAATACATGTGTACAACAGCGTAGTGAAAACTAACACATGTGTACAACAGCATAGTGAAAACTAATACATGTGTACAACAGCGTAGTGAAAACTAATACATGTGTACAACAGCGTAGTGAAAACTAACGCATATGTACAACAGCGTAGTGAAAACTAACACAGGATATATAAACTCTTGGAGGTATTGGTAATGATAAAAATCTTATTTCTGATCTCTTTATGGCTCAATCTAACTAAAATTAGATTTCTCCACTTAAAGCTTGCTCCCTATTTTTTATCGGTGGTTTACTAGTCGCCGCAAGGGAGATATAAAAAATGTCCCTTAGGATGGCATAACGGGTAAAAAATGTCCCTTAGGGGTGGCATCATGGGTCAAAAATGTCCCCAAGTCACAAAATATTTCACATGACAAAAACTATAACAAGAGTTTCATTACATACATTTGTATGTATATACTTATATGACTTGATAAGACATAAAATACTGGTTATCATGACAACCAGATATACAAATGTACTATTTTTCAAATAATATCCCAATTATTTCCTTTAATGCAAAAATACTTGATAAAATATATGGTAAAAATAAAATAGAAACCATTGGCAGTTTTTGGTGGGTCTGTCGTTATCGGATTTTAGAAAAGCAAATTAAACGATGTTTATTGGTGACCTAATGAAAGCATTTGTACAAATGCATTTTCGTAAACAAAGTATCCCTGTCAACTACTCCAATGCTTTGGTTGGCAGACTTCTTCAAAGTAAAAAATAAATTAATAAAATATTTAACCTTGAAGAAAACTGCATTCCAAAATGTTGTAATAGTTGATGGGAATAATATGGACGTTGATATGTGTGACTTTCTCTTTGTACTTTTGGAAAATTTGGGACAGATTAATAAAGTATCCTACTACTATTCATATCTAGTGGATTCTTGTGTTAATTTGATGATTGTGTTAATATTAAAATTATTACTTATCAACTGACTAGATATGGAAGATGAGTTATATACTGTCATTACTCTAACTTATCCAATACCTTTTATTTGGCGAGAGGAAACATATTTTATGGTAATCTTTTCTGCTACCTACATCATGTACGAAAAAAAAAAGTTTTATTTTAAGTCGGGCACATATAAACATAAGCTCTAATGAACGAAATTAAAGTTTCTATAAACCGTAATGGACTACTTTCCAAGAAAATCCCTTTCAAAATACTTAACGGATATGATAGATTTCAATAAACACGTGCACAATATCGAATATATCGACATTTTCATAAATGACAAGTGGAGAAAATATGCGGATGGCAACATAGGGCAACTCTTCAAAATTACAAGGCGACTTGAACTTTGTTTTTGACCAACGAGAAAGCGAAGTCAACCTTCACAAGGCGACTTCTTCACCCGAATCGCTCTCCAACGTGAGCCCTGTACATGTATCTATAGCAAAAAAAATCTGTATTAACCTAAAATTGTCTACACACAAAGAGATACACTATACAAGTGTACACTCCCTACTATATACATTATAAAGTCTTTTATTTCTAATTTAATTGTTTTGTTCACAATATAAGAACAAATGATATCTGTCTCTTCTTGCATTGTTGACTTTGGTAGTTACTAACATAATTTTTAATCACATGACAACTTCATCCATGATTCTTGTAAAACAGAAGTCTTGAAAAAACACTTGAATTATTTTTCTCGTTGTCCTGGCAATCAATCCAAATAAAAATTACACAAGAAGTATTTTTCTATGTGATGGAATATAATAAAGTTCAAACTAATCTTGTACATGTTGTATGATAAATGACCTAGACATTGTACAATGAGTCACAGAAATCTGATTAACTAAAAACAATCATAAAAGTTGACTAAAGATGAACAATTATAGACACACATTTACTGCAATTATTGGTTTAGACAACTATCTTTTTTAAACATTCAGTTATTCTTTATAAAAAATGGCCAGCAGACTTTAAAATTTCTTTAAAAAGATCATTCATATTTCAGAAAATATTGGCTAAAACATTTTCACAATCAAATTGCACTTAGTTTCCATGGTTACACATTTATTCTTCCATTTAATCACATGACATTTCCATCCAATGAAATCAATTTGAATTTATTCCTAATAGGGGAGCTAACTCATTTTTTCTTCATTCTTTTTGCTTGGTCCTTTTCTTTTCTTTTTTCCTTGAGTTCTTTTTTCTCTTGTTTCATTCTTTCTTTGTCTCGCAAACTCTTTATCAGCTTGTAGGCAAAAAATGCTGAAAAAAAGTCAACCTTGATATAGTAAACTTCATTAGCACATTTACAAGTAAAGACATCTCTAACTGCATCAGTGGTATAATGGTTAGCATGCTTGTCTAAAGTGTGGTAGATCGTGGGTACATCAGTGGTGTAATGGTTAGCATGCTTGTCTCAAGTGTGGTAGATCGTGGGTACATCAGTGGTGTAATGGTTAGCATGCTTGTCTCAAGTGCGGTAGACAGTGGGTTTGAGCCCTGATCGGGTTAAACCAACAACTATGAAATTGGTATTTGTTGCTTCTCCGCTAAGAACGTTGCATTAAGGAGAAAGAGCAAATACTGGTTGGCTCGGAATCAGGATAATGTGTACCAGTGGGGCTACGTATTTATCCGCGGACTGTTGCTTCAGTGAGCTAACGCTATAAAAAACCAACTAAGAGTGTTGGTCTACTACAAAGCGGACCTCATTATCATTTCATTGAAAATAAACTTGTTCTCGCCATGATATAGCTGAAAAATTGCTGAGTTGACGTTAAACAACAATCACTCTCTCACTAGACAAGATTTATGTCTCCCCTGGTGCCTATATATTGTACAATTTTTTTTCAAAATCAAAGTGCTACGAAATGTACCTGAAATTCAGTGAAGGCAACATGGATAACTACGGACAGACATGTACAAAAAAAATGTACGTACACTCCTTCATCAATGCATGGATCAAGTAGAGTGAGCTTAGGCTGTGTGGTAATGGAAAAGATAATCACGAAAACAAGATGTAAATTAAAGTTTGTTTTTGCCTGCAAAAACAAATGTCTCCCCCCGTCCCACAAACTGTAGTAAAAGGTAAAAAATCTATTTAGGTAACAAATAAAATTAAGCTTCAATGACAATGAATAACAAAAAAATCGAGAAAGCATCAGAGATGCAAGTCGAGTTGCAAGTCAAAATCTTGGGCCATTTAATTTGCCTATTCATCCTGATCATAAATATATATTGTTTAGAGGTGGGGATCTCAACCATTAAAAAGTTCACTTCAGGTAGGGGGTGGGGTATGACCCCGGGGCCTGAGCTATAAGGCATTTAATTTGCCTAGTCACTCTGATCATAAATATATATGGTTTAGGGGTGGGGATCTCAATTATTAAAAAGATCACTTCAGATAGGGGTGGGGTATGACCCTCCCCCAGGGCCTGAGCTATAAGGCATTTAATTTGCCTAGTCACCCTGATCATAAATATATATGGTTTAGCGGTGGGGATCTCAACCATTAAAAAGTTCAGTTATGATAGGGGGTGGGGTATGACCCCGTGGCCTGAGCTATCATGCATTCAATTTGCCTAGTCACCCTGATCATAAATATATATGGTTTAGGGTGGGGATCTCGGTCACATTTTTTAAAACAGATTCCCCAGTGGGGTGGAGCTGAGCCCCGGGGATAAAAAATGTTGAATGCATAACTTCACATTGACATCTCCACCCATACCAAATATTAAGTTTCTATCTTTTGTAGTTACAGAGAAATGTGTAATTCTCAAAATATGTACTTTTTCTATAAAAACCCATGATTTTACATGAAAAAAACAATAGATTAATCTGAATTTCGAACTCGCTCTAAATAATAGTGTAATAATGCTTCCTACCAAAAATTATGTTGATCGGCCAAAAACTAAGAGCGCTATCGCGTTAACGAAGATAGGATAACATCCATACGCCTGCCCGCTCGCCAAAACATAAGCCGACTGCAACTTTGCTAAACTCTTACTATCTACCAAGTTTCATGAAATTCTGTTCAGTAGTTTCAGAGGAGTTGCGCTGACAAGCTGCTTCAGTAGTAAATTTCGGGAAATTTCTAAGTTCAAAGGGGCATAACTCCCACAAAATGCAGGAGATCAAAATTTCCTGGTAATATGCACAACTACATATGGTGTCCTTACTACCTACCAAGTTTCATGAAATTCTGTTCAGTAGTTTCAGAGGAGTTGCACTGACAAGCTGCTTCAGTAGTAAATTTCGGGAAACTACTAAGTTCAAAGGGGCATAACTCCCACAAAATTCAGGCGATCAAAATTTCCTGGCAATATGCACAACTACATATGGTGTCCTTTTTACCTACCAAGTTTCATGAAATTCTGTTCAGTAGTTTCAGAGGACTTGCGCTGACAAACTGTGTGCAGACAGACGGACAGACAGACGGACAGGACAAAAACAATATGTCAATTATGTCGAAAAATCATGAAAACGAGGTCATGGTCAGGTAAATGTAACTTATGCCTGGCTCACATGTGACCTCAATGATCAATGTGTGAACCAAATATGGTGTCCCTAAGTTGTATGGCAGTGGAGATTCTGACCTAGTATAGTAGATCATGAAACTCCTTAAAAAATTGTCTGATCAAACTGCATATTATAGAATTTGAATTTGAATTTTGGTGTTTAATGCCACTTTCAGCAATATTTCAGCTATATCATGGCAACCAGTTTTAGTGTTAGAGGAATCCGGAGTACTCGGAGAGAACCAACGACCCTGTGCAAACAACTGCTCAACTTAATCACTTGCGGCTGCGAGTCGAATGCACCCTTTTTTGTAATTTACAAAGATGGGTGCGAACCTACGCCGTATTGATGTTAGGCTTATATGAGTTGTTAGATCCAACGACCTAACTCATTGAGCCACCCAGGTCCCCCAAACTGCATATAAAGATATGGGAATCTTCATATGGTATAAAGCAAATATGCAAAGTGTGGAATTCCTATAGATCTAAAATGTATGGGGCGTTGCACATTAAAATGTTTAATTCTAAGTTAAAAGGGCAATAACTCCTTCAGTGAAATACAGGGATACTTGTAGTTATTTACTTTGATGAGTCCAGAAGACGTTTCTGAAAATTTTGGGGAGTCCTACCATTGTAAGAATCTAAAATTTGAAAACTTTGGTGAGTCCTGGAGTGCTGAGGACTCATCTGTACGCAAGTAGCAAGGATCTCTGAAAAAACAATTCTTCATATGGATAATTATAGGGTTGATGTAAGACATAATAGTGTCCCATGAAATTGTGTCCGGTTGTGTTATATTTGTAATGAAAAACCTTACACAGAGTGACAGACCGAATGAAGTCATCGCTGTGCTTTATTCCGTCCTCAGACTTTATCATAGGAGACAATTGTAAGGGTAGACACTATTTAATACATGTAAGTTGCTGTTGACAAGATTGTATAATTATGGACACGAACAAGTTAAATTCAGGAAAAAGAGATGAAATAATGGAAGATTGCTCGGTGTTCAGTAATTTTGTTATTACCCTTATAATAAAGAAATTTGATTGAAAATAAATATGTAAAGTCTTTGCATTAATTTTTTTACCTTCTTCCCCGAAAGCCAAATTTAGAAAAAAAAATTATATTTATTCAAACAAATTCTTTCATAATTTTCACCTGTAGGAATCCAGTTTTACTTGTCCCTGGCTTCAGGCAAGTGGGTAAGCATGCAGACTGTGTAAACAGAAAGTTAAAAGGGGGTGGTAATTCTGTGGGTAAGCATGCAGACTGTGTAAACAGAAAGTTAAAAGGGGGTGGTAATTCTGTGGGTAAGCATGCAGACTGTGCAAACAGAAAGTTAAAAGGGGGTGGTAATTCTGTGGGTAAGCATGCAGACTGTGTAAACAGAAAATTAAAAGGGGGTGGTAATTCTGTGGGTAAGCATGCAGACTGTGTAAACAGACAGTTAAAAGGGGGTGGTAATTCTGTGGGTAAGCATGCAGACTGTGTAAACAGAAAGTTAAAAGGGGGTGGTAATTCTGTGGGTAAGCATGCAGACTGTGTAAACAGAAAGTTAAAAGGGGGTGGTAATTCTGTGCCACGAGCACCTGTGGGGTAAATATTTGCAAATTAAATTTTAATACACTTTTTCAAAGTAAAGACAGTTCAGATATATTGTTTATAATTGCATATCAACATACTGTATGCCTTAACTATGGAAAAGTTCTTTTACTACAGAGCTTTTTATACCTAACTGTACATGCTTATTGAATTAGCTAAGTATTCCTCAGTGTTTGTCTTTTCAAGCCAAGTTTCATTCAAAAACTGAATAAAAGCTACAAATGTATATGGGGAATTTTACCTACATGTAGTATGTCTGAAATAATGTTTTAAATTAAATTTTAAAGTATTTTTAACCATAATAAAATGTGTACATTTTTTACTTTTATCCTGCAATGACAGCATTTACCGACCAATATAGCCTGCCCAATATTTTTTTTTATATTGGTCAGTTATAAATAGAATCTAATTTTATATTTGGCAAACTCATCGGGGCACAGGATATTGTTTTCAAATACATACACAAAATTATTTCAAATACTTTTATCATCATCCAGTAAACGTTTATTTACAATTTAAAATTGCAGGATAAATACAATACATGTGCACTGCACTGTCGAAGCATATAGGTAAATATGTGTATTTGGCGCCAAACGTGGGAAAAGGCTCGGCAAAGCCTCGCCTTTTCCCCCGTTTCTAAGCCTCATACACCTATTACCTGTATGCTTCGACAGTACACAAGTATTGCATATTTATTTTATTTACCAAAGGAATGAGCTAAGCGACTCTGGTCCCTGTTAACAAACCTGTGAAAAGGTGTTCGGTATGTTTGGATAGCCAGTTGTCAGTAGAAAGTTTCTGTTCCAACTGCCCATCGACTCCCCCTCCGGTTACAGGAGTATTTTTTTTTTTTTAATGTGGATTTATATTTAATACATGTACATTATATAGTGAAGTATTTCAGAATAAAACATAAATGTTCTAAAACTAACCAAGAACAGTTGTTTTTGTTGTTTTAAAATGTCGACTTTATATAATAAAACTTATTATGTAGCTACTATTACAGTCTGTGCCAAAAACCACTAGCCCCTATGCCCCAGTCTAGTGAAAATTGGCTCAGTCTAGTAAAAATTGGGTAAAATTTGCTGAATCAAATAGAAAAAAATCTTCTAAAATGCTGTTTGGACTAGTTGGTGAAAATGTTTTTGGCACAGACTCTGACTGTACTAAGACATACCTATAACACAACCTGGTATCAAAAGAGTCACAATAAATGCAAACATAGATCCCCCTGAACTCTGTACCTCTGGACTCTCAGAAATCATGTTGAAATTAAAAAAAACAGCTTGCTCTATCAAAACCAATATGGAGTTTATCACAGGGGGGAATTTAAGCTAGTGGGGCATAAATTATCTTAATACAGCTAAACTTGATTTTGATATTCCACAAGGTGATTGGAATTCAAATCACGATAGTTTTTGACTGATGACCAATGTCTAAGTGGAACAGACTACATGGGTAAATTATCACCCCTTCAAGAGCCTTGTGTTTTCGTGTCATGAGAACGAGGTCATATTTTAATATCTGGGATTGATAACTGTCAATATGTTACTATCAAGTTGTCGTTCCTTCAATTTCAAAGAATACCAGTCAATATTTATTTGCTATTTAAAACAAACTTTTATTTATATAAAAAAAACCACCCCATGATGGCCTAATTACATACGTGGTGAAATTCTGCAAGTCCACGTGTACACACATTACGACGACACCACTCGGACATGTCATGTGTAAAAAAAAAAGTGTAAACAAGCATCACCTGTCATCACTTACCGAATAAACAGCCGATTATAATACCAGGCACAATAAAAACGGTGTTGTCTATACTTTCTTTAATTGGACCTGATCCGTAGTCGACCATGTTCACCCTAATATGTTCGCACAACAACAAAATATGTTACCGGCTCCCGTTCGCCTTTGATCTTTCAATTTTTGTGCAACCGGAAGCCACGTTTCACATTTATTATTTTTAGGATTGTGGGTAAAACTTGGTCCATTTTTAATTACCGTAAATAATATAATATCGCTACATGTACAATACTTCTGTAAATTCGGTAGATGAATATGCCAACTGTCTGGATATACTATTCAATATAATTTCAAACTATGCAGATACTCATAAAATCATAATTACAGGAGACCTCAACGCCACCTTACTAACATCAAGGAAATACAACAAACATGATGAGATTCTTAAGTTTTTTGTATCAGATATGAACCTACATGTCTTTAACTCAAATAAATCTACCTTCTTCCATCATGCTGGAGGTTCACAATCGCAGATAGATTACATCCTATCCTCTGACAAAGAACTTTTAGACAACTATGTAATACATGAAAAAAATTGTATTAATACCTCTAGCCATACTAGTGTCAGTGCTACAATAAACACAAAAATGAACAGAAAACCAAAAAGTAATACCAAAAATGGAAAAACCCACAAAAAGCTGTGGTCGAAATGTGACACTGATTGTTATCAACACGAACTAAGGAAATTAAAATCAGTAATGAAACCAAATATATCTTCCGAAGCAAAACTTGATATTCTTATGGAACAACTCAAGAAGGCCGACGGAATTGCTGTTCCAAATAAAATCATCAAGCTACAAGGCCCAAAATGGAAAGCATCACCAGAAGTCCGTCCTTTATTACAAGA
>MJUT01032309.1:142732-161760 GCA_002080005.1 Gigantidas platifrons
GTTTTCAAAATTTTACAAGTTAAACTTGCAGTATTATAATTACTTTAGAATTTCAATGACCGTAAATAAACCTGTCAGTCCCTCTTCAATCAACGTTCATGCCGTTCCTTATAATATTTTAAAATTTCATTTTCATAATTTTGATCATTGTTTTCCCGAATTTGCTTTTATATTAAAATATCAACGTAAATATGACGTCCATTGTTGCCAAAATCAGGGCGAGAGAATGGATTGCACCCGCACCTATTGACGCGTTGTGGCGTTCGTGTACTATCAGTTATTCGTTCGGAACGTTTGCGGAAATGCGCGGACGTCTTCCTAACTTATCAGGTTTCAAGATGGTTAATCGTCGTACTTTCTTGTAGCCCTTTTCAGAAAAATTCATAACTTTAATCCTAAGCTTTTCACTTAAGATTATCCTACGACAATTCCTAAGTCCTTTACACAAAGATTATCTTACGACAAATTTTAATCTTACGACTAAAATTACACTTACGATAAAAATTCTTCCTTAGGTGTACTTGATGCAACATTATATATATGTGATAAAGTTTGTCAGTGATTTGCGACAGGTCAATGGTTTTCTGCGAGTACTCCAGTTTCCTCCACCAGTAAAACTGACCGATATATTGCTGAAAGGGGCGTTAAACGCCATAAACCATCTTCCTTAGTAACCGAGTTTCTTTACATTCTTTCAATGTGTTATATTTGTGATTGTTTTTAAATGTGTTTCAAATAAAAATAAAGACTGTCGTAACTTGTTTTACAAATGTGTACATATATTGAGTGTACAATCAACCACGAGATTTCAGGGTACTGACCTTGAATTGGATCTGTAGCTTGTTGCATGACATTTGGTAACAGAGTTATGTAAGAATACATTTGTACTTTCTTGTAGCATTTAATTTGTTTAAAACATACAGTTATATTATTATTGTTACGTAACTGCGTTATATTCGAGCACAGTGAATCAGAAAACTTGGATTGACAGCTGATGAGAGAAATTGCACAGAACTTTAAACATCACAGGGAAAGATAACGATGATTGACAGTTCATATGGACTCGTCCCTGATGCTGTCACCTCTTTGAAAGAACAAATCAATTTTATCTTGGAAGTGATGGTTCAACGCAACGACTTTTATACGGCGGTTTCGACATTTTAGCATCAATTTATCGGACTTAAATAATGTTAATTTCAGAATGAATTCAAAATATCAACACCCACAATTTATAACAAATCTACTTGAAACCATAGATTTTTTTTTTTACTCGACTAACAACATATTTGATCTTTTATATTTTTTGTTTTTATAAAACTCTTTTGATGTATTGCAAATTTTAAGTGTCGTGTGGTTTTCAGAGGTGAATTTTACAAGAAAATATATTTTCTGGATCGGACAGTACCACCGATGTTCGGAATACAGAGGGGCCGGTTTTTAGATGAACATTTTACTTAAATAAATAAGGGAATATTCCGGACCAAAACTAAATGTTCGGTTTTCAGAGGAATCCGGTTTTAAGAGAGGCCGGTTTTGAGGAGTTCCACTGTATCTATGTAGGGTCGACACATGCAATTTTATATTAACATAAGATTATATGAATATTGAAACGAACAAGTTAAAATAAGGAAAAAGAGATGAAATAATAAAGAAATAAAGAAATTTTATTGAAAATAAATTTGTAAACAGAAAGTTAGGAAAAAAAATGGGGTGGTAAGTCCGTGCTATGAGCACCTGTGTGAAATTGGATAAGAAATTACTTCACATTTTAAAAAAAATTGTGGTTTCATATGAAATATATAGGAACAAATCACAGGTGACAAATAATGATGTCCACTACCTGAAAATTGTTGTAAATAAAACAATTAACACACAATTTTAGTGTGTCTTATCGTGTTGGAAAGGGAATACACATAACAGGATGTAGTTTAAATACTAAATGTAAACCATTGTGAACGCTAAAAGGGTAGAACAGCTGCAATAAATTTACCATCTCTGTCCCCTCTTACTGGCTACACGGACTTCTCTGTCCCCATACGACACATCGTAATTTTGTGCCGAAAAAGATTATTGACACATTATGCTGCCGTAAAGAATATAAATCATTATTGCCCCCGTTTTGGACACACTATATGACAACAGTGACCACTGTGTAATGCTGCATCAAGGATTTATATAGTACTATATAAATCCTTGTCTGCATGTAAGTCGTAATCGTACAGAAAACACCGGTAAATTCCGATTTTGAGGACCGTCCCCACATTGTGTTTGAGTGTTTGACTATTTCCAGGACAACTTGCGCATGCAAAATGGGTTCAATATCTTCCTGAATGATCACAGTGTTCCGCTGGATATATTTTTACACTTACCCAATTACTGAACTCAATTTGCAAAATTATACCAACTAACCTCGTTCTCGTCGCTTCGGATCTCTGTCCCCGGACTATGTTCATCTCCGTCCCCGAATGTGGCATTGGTGTGGTTTAAATAATATATAAAACTTTTACTCAAAAACCCTTGCAAAAACACACGATCTTTTTAACTTTACCGGCAAAATATTTTTTTTTCACATTTGTTTTTATTATAATTCATCGTAAAAAAACAATATCTTATAAAGATCAACATCAAAAACCATGTGTCCAAGCTCATACACAATTGTTTATCATATATAATTAGCTCACATCTAATTGTCATTGTTTACCTGTTCGATGTTGATTGACAATCAACATGTATTAATCACCACGTGATTATCTTTGTAGTAGGCGCGTGCCGACAAAAATGCAAATATCGTCGTTAATTTTAAATTTTTTATTATAAAAATTGACCATATAAGATTTTTTTAAACTGACAATTCATTTGCAACCTTCTTTGTGCACATAGAACGTCTCTATTATGTCCTTAGTGCACCTTTATTGTTCTTAGTGCACTAAGGAGGTCCTTTGCGGTATTTCTACGGACCCTAATTCGACCAGTAAAAATGACAACAAAAATGTAGCATTATACGATTTTGGCTATCCCGTTAAACAAAAACTACATTTTTTTTTTCACAGGAACAAAACCTTTATTAACAATTAAAAAAAAATTTATGATGCATCCCGCTTTCGGCTATCCTTTTCAACTCCTAAACGAATTTCGTGTTCCAAAATCTTTTGTAGCCTCGAGCATAGGAATATAATTTTCTAAATCTTCACTTTTCGCTGCAAGAATGCTTAATGTTTTGAACCGATTTTTTTTAATGGAATAATTTTAATAGTAAATTTCACATTTTAATGTAAAAGTTACTTTAAATAATTCATCTGAATATTTGTTTTCAGATAAACTAATGAATTCAATGCTTACCTAAAAAATGCATTTTACATGTTATATCAGTACAATATATGACCAGAGACATATTATTTTATACGTTTCTGATATTAACGGGTTATCAAAAGCTAGATCATAATTAATTTAAATTACAGATTCTAGTAATCGAACCTGATTATGACTGGTATGTTGCATAGTTCCGGAGAAAATATAGGTACCAGTCGAAAAGTAATTACAGAGTTATCGAACCTAATTATGACCGTAATAGTTGCATAGGAGGATTCCTTATCTTTCATAATAAATTTCCTCAACCCATCATCATCAAGAAATTTAAAAACAATTTGTTTATTCCTAAAGGAAGCTTTTGAGGAGCGGGACCACCCGGCTGCTCTTAATGTTCCATGAACCTGTTTTATTTCAACATGTTTTTTGTATTGGATCCGATTGTTTTCGTTATCGATTCCATATTTTTGTCTTGACAAAAGCTTTTGAGGAGCGGTACCACCCGGCTACTCTTAATGTTCCATGAAACTGTTTTATATCACAAACTCTATCACAATCTACTATATAGTAGATTGTATTTTGGACATTTTAATAAGAAGTGAGATTCGTCCTCAACTTGATCCTTACAGAATTGACAAAATCTTTCATTATGTGGGGTTTTTGGCTTAGAATATCTTCCAGTTTCAATTGCCAATGGATGAGCACTTATTCTCAGTTTTGGGAGTTTTTTTTAACATTAAATTTTAAATATTCTTGTTGTTCAAACTTTTTGTATAGAAGTTTCCCCGAGGATTCTTCTCTTATCATAGAAAGTTCGAAATTAATTTTGGATTTATAAAACTCCCCTAGTTTTTGTTTATATAATTCCTTTGATATTTCAAGGGAAGATATTTTCATGGCTTTAGATTATTGAATATCATTATTTGTCCATGAGTTTTCTTTAATCGTTAATAGTTTGTCAACTTCATATGCAGCTTTAAGCAAGGATCGAGGACCACCCAACTGCTCATCAATCTGATTCAATCGTGAATAATACCCGTACATTAAACCGTAACATTTGATACTGAGTGGAACCATTCCAAGTTCACATTTGACGGCTGTGTTTGAAGACTTGCTGTGAACACCAAGTATATTTTTAAGAAAAATATTCTGTGTTTTTTTCAAATTGTGTTTTATCAAGGGCTTCAAAATGTGGTTTAAACTCAGTTATCCATACTTCTGACCCATAGGTTAGGATTGTGACAACCATGGAATTGTACAATTTCAACCATGATTTTGCCGGTAAGTTGATCAAAACCTGTCTGGCGAAAAAACAGCTAACTCTATTATTAAAAAGGTTAATTCCCGGTTGAGGTTTATGTATAGAAAGGCAAATTGTCTATCTGCCGAAACGCGGAAAACTTTAAGTATGGCACTTATTCAATGTCATTTTGATTATTCTTGTTCCTCCTGGTACGCTGGTATAACTCGCGTGCTTTAAAAAACAAACTGCAAGTGGCACAAAACAAAACAGTTAGATTCATCAAAAGCATGGGCCCAAGAACTAGTATAAAGCAAGCTGAATTATCTAGTCTAGGATTTTTAAATATTGAAAACAGAGTAAAACAGCTTCGATTGAACCATGCTCATAAAATCTATTATGATACCTGTCCTTCTTATTTGAAAAATAATTTCATCAAAATTAATGAACATCATGCCCATAATACTAGATCAAGTCAGATTAATTATGTTACACCAAAAATTAAAGGCATCGAATCAACAACATTTTACTACAATGGAATCCATGATTGGAATTCTCTACCCGATTCGATCAAATCCATCAATGATTTGCAAAGATTTAAAAAAGAAGTGAAGTGCCACCTGATACATACCAGTGAAGAACGGGAAAGACGTGTCATATCATAATAATGACAATTATATACACATATATATTTTCATAGATAATGTACTTATTTTAAAATTAAGTAATCCCTCTACCCGCTCATGTTGATCTTTTAATGTCCACTTGAACTTTAAGCTGATACTTATAAAGGACCCCATTGGAAATAAGCTGAATGGCTTTCATGGGCTATCCTTGGTGAGAAAGTTCTCAGCAGCTACAATTGGTGGATTGAAGTTTCAGTTAAAGATGGCAGTTTTATGTTTTATTTTTAACTTAACGAGAAATTTTTAAACACTTGTGTATGATGTTGAAATTTTTAAACCTAAATATATTTTACCTTTTACCTTTTACCTTTTATTGTTACATGGTAATTTTGCTTTCAAGGCAAAAAAAGCTTTTCTAGCTTTGTCTGCTAGATTTGAAACTGACGCATTAAATTTTCCACTGTAGTGAAAGATAATACCTAAATATTGATAAAAGCTCTACTATTTCAACTGAATTTGGTCCATAGTATAAGTCATTAGTGAACACTAACATGGTTTATCAGATATAGTCCCCCTAGTATTACAAGGTCGTAAGTGGTAAATACGACCTGTTCAGATTTTTGCATATTTTTACTCGGCTTCAAAACCTCTGCAAGATGGTACCGGCGCCCATTGGTACAATGGGTTCCTGTAATATCCCTTTGGAAATAGCTAAATTTTAAAAAGGTCGTATCTACTACTTTTCTAAAGTAGAATTAAAAGGTCGTATCTGCATGAAGAAATCAACCACAAATTTCCGACCAACTTCCATATTTGACATTGTAAGGTCGTAAGTGGCAGTTACGACAAAACGTTTTTTTCTCAATATCCGAAAATTAAGAAATGGCAATTACGACCTAGTAATACTAGAGGGACGGTATATAAATATTATTAAAACTAAGGTTTTCCTCCCTCGGATTTTTGTTATTCTGGTTTTCTTGCTCCCAAAGACTTTTAGATTATTTGCCTCCAATCTTTTGAATGTTGAGGGTACCTGATGAAGGCTACATCACAGAAACGTGTCGTGCGGGTACCTGATGAAGGCTACATCACAGAAACGTGTCGTGCGGGTACCTGATGAAGACTACATCACAGAAACGTGTCGTGCGGATATCTGATGAAGGCTACATCACAGAAACGTGTCGTGCGGGTACCCGATGAAGGCTACATCACAGAAACATGTCGTGAGGGTACCTGATGAAGGCTACATCACAGAAACGTTTTGTGCGGGTACCTGATGAAGGCTACATCACAGAAATGTGTCGTGCGGGTACCTGATGAAAGCTACATCACAGAAATGTGTCGTGAGAGTACCTGATGAAAGCTACATCACAGAAATGTGTCGTGAGAGTACCTGATGAAAGCTACATCACAGAAACGTGTCGTGAGAGTATCTGATGAAAGCTACATCACAGAAACGTGTCGTTCGGGTACCTGATGAAGGCTACATCACAGAAACGTGTCGTGCGAGTACCTGATGAAGGCTACATCACAGAAACGTGTCGTGCGGGTACCTGATGAAGACTACATCACAGAAACGTGTCGTGCGGATACATGATGAAGGCTACATCACAGAAACGTGTCGTGCGGGTACCTGATGAAGGCTACATCACAGAAATGTGTGGTGCGGGTACCTGATGAAAGCTACATCACAGAAATTTGTCGTGTGCACTCAATTAGATACTTGTTCTACGCCGAGGATTTAAATAGTAGGCAAATACTATGCAAATCCTTGTTCTACATTTTTATAAGTTTTATAAATTAATTGATAAAAGAACAACAAAAAACCAAAGACACACCCGGCGATTCCAACATATTAACGCGGACATCATTGTAAACACCTTTTAAACTGTATTTATAATTAGCACATGTGCAGGAAAATGGACTTCGAAATTTTACAGCTGAAATTTTTTCTTTAAATTGCAGCTAAACGTTAAGATAAAAAAAATTGACTTAAATAGTATATTGTTTTTGAACCAATTATTATATATTGTCACATTTTAAACAGTTTCAATGAAAATATAAATTTGTATTTTTGTTCAAATGTGTGTACAGTGGCAGTAAACTCGTCGTAATACTACTTCCAATGTTCCAGTTCTAGTAACTACTATATATAAACATATATTATGTATGACATGTAATGGTTATCTTTATCAGCTCGTGTCCTTGAGTGGCACAAGGAACAAAGATTAACTGGTCAATAAGTCTACTAACCTTAGAAAATAGAATTATATGAATGAGCCATGATGCACAACGTGCCATACTCATTACTGCACTTATAGTTATCCATCACTGCACTTAGTTACTCGCCACTGCACTTAGTTACTCGTCACTGCACTTAGTTACCCATCACTGCACTTAGTTACTCATCACTGCACTTATAGTTACCCATCACTGCACTTAGTTACTCGTCACTGCACTTAGTTACTCGTCACTGCACTTAATTACCCATCACTGCACTTAATTACTCGTGACTGGACTTAGTTACTCATCACTGCACTTAGTTACTCGTCACTGCACTTACAAGTTAGTAACCCATCACTGCACTTAGTTACCCATCACTGCACTTAGTTACCCATCAATGCACTTAGTTGCTCATCATTGCATTTAGTTACTCATCGCTGCACTTAGTTACTCATCACTGCACTTAGTAACTCATCACTGCACTTAGTAACGCATCACTGCACTTAGTTACTCATCACTGCACTTAGTTACTCATCACTGCACTTAGTTACTAATCACTGCACTTAGTAACTCATCACCGCACTTAGAAACTAATCACTGCACTTAGTTACTAATCACTGCACTTAGTAACTCATCACTGCACTTAGTTACTCATCACTGCACTTAGTAACTCATCACTGCACTTAGTTACTAATCACTGCACTTAGTAATTCATCATTGAACTTAGTTACTCATCACTGCACTTAGCTACCCATCACTGCACTTAGCTTACCCATCACTGCACTTAGTTACTCATCACTGCATTTATTTACTCATCACTGCACTTAGTAATTCATCACTGCACTATACCACAGATACTTTGTTAAATGATGTTTCACCAAAACATAGTTATAGTTTAGTCTTCACTTTTCATCGTCATGACAACTAGAGAAAGTTTGATCAAACCTAAGTTGGTTTTGAAGAGCAGCAATCATGAAGAACTAGACATCAGTTTTCACCATGATATTTCACTTAATATAACTTCACATTTAGATTACTGGCAATGACGTGTACCAATTTAAAAAAGAACATGTTTAGACAATTCTGATAAACATCATAATCTTATTATTAGTAACCAAGCTGAAACAAATCCTAGTCCACAAAAGTTAAACGAGACTAAAACAAAAACGTAGGTTGACTTTTAACCCGTTGACACATAGTATAGAACGTAGGTTGACTTGTAACCCGTTAACACGTAGTATAGAACGTAGGTTGACTTGTAACCCGTTAACACATAGTATAGAACGTAGGTTGACTTGTAACCCGTTAACACATAGTATAGAACGTAGGTTGACTTGTAACCCGTTAACACATAGTATAGAATGGCCAACGTAGATACCATTATTATATAGATAAGTGTGAATTATGGGAATTTATCCGTGAAATAAATTCTGGTATTTCACATGTGAAATATCAATTTTTCCCCGCCGGAACTACTTTTGCAAAACCACAAGCGTGGTGGTTACGTCCCTTGTTGTGCAACGGGGAATACACATACGATTGTAAGCTGACAAAATTCCGCGAAATGTTATTGATGACTTTGGCACATAACCAAGATGACGTCATTGACGTCATATGAAGATTTCCAGTTTGAAACGTAAAGATTAGACGCTATTTGGCTTCGTATACGCTTCAATTGTGATTTAATTTAACTAAAATAAGCTTTCAAGGTAAGCATTTTAATTATTTTTGTACATTGTTGTAAATATGAAAAATAGAATTTCACATTTTCAAGATGGTAGATCCTTCCAGCTGAACCCTGTAGTATCATTGCTCGTAGATTCACACGCGTGCAATCAAATATACAATTAAAAAAAATAAATATAAGAAATTTTGAAAGTCTATATAATAAACAGTATAACTAAATCATACATTTTGAATATCAAAATAAGACCACTCGTGACCGAATAGTATATACGCATTAACGATTAAACCCGTGGACGGAACAAGTTCCACCCACTCGTTTAATCCTTATGCGTACTTCGGTCACTCGTGGTCTTATTTTGATATTCAAAATCAACGATTAGTTATACTATATTTACCTTGCAGGAAAAAAAAACACAAACAAACAACAAAAATAACAACAAAAAAGGGGGGACAACCCTGACTCTACCAAAACGTTATATTTGGTGGACGTGTTTTTCAACAGACAGTCGGCATACTTATGGGTAGAAACTGTGTTCCACTTCTCTACGACTTGTTCCTGTATTCGTACGAGACAGGCTTCATACATCATACAACTAGGGGCGTCTCAAGAAGTTTTGATACCGCTCGGGATACATTCCTAAAATATCCTTCCTACCCATGTAAAATCTCAAGACATCGTATCGCTTCCATGGAATATTTCTTGATCATAGTAGGGCTGACAGTGACTTGTGTCATGTTTATTGTTTTCTTGCACGGACATTTCGATTGAAACCACCAATGAAACTGAACGATACAATTATTGAAATATATATTATTGAAAAGGGTTTCAAATATCCATAGCTCTAACCAACTCGAATGATTAAGTACGCCCTCTATTGACAATCGTCTCCGCCCGGAGAGAGGCGGAATATATATATAACGAATGGATTAACCAGGTTATATATCTCTAAGTCAAATGTGAAAGATACTGGGGTTAGACGACGAATATAGTTAGGAAGACTAAACACAACACATCTTTACTATACCCGTCTATCACTTTTAATTATGTATAGACATTTGTCATTAGGACGACCTTATAATTACCGTGACAACGCATTAATTATAATATAATTATAATATCTTATAATATTTGTTGCACAAGTATTCAGGCAGAGCAATATAAACTTTGTGTTACCAGTACAGAACATACCATCAGTGTGACTTATAATTCACTATTATCAAAGTCATTCCAGAAAGACAAACGATATCAACAGGTAATACAAATAAAAGTAAATAAAATAGAAAGACAAGCAAGGTGCAAATAAAAATTACAAAAGAAAAAGAAAATCAATATTCATCGGTCCACTTTCTCAGTTTGCGGGTATAGATCAGGGTATGAAGATGACTTTAGATATGGTCCGGGTATAGATCAGGGTATGAAGATGACTTTCTCAGTTTGCGGGTATAGATCAGGGTATGAAGATGACTTTAGATATGGTATCCGTAATGTCAAGTTCATTCAAGATACAAAGCCACACATTCCTTAAAGATAAGACGTCATATATATAGTACAAATAGTACCCATTGAAATGCCTGCTAACTATCTGACAAAACAGGACCACCATCACAACAAATGCATTCTCGATTAAAACGTTCCACAAACTCAGAACACAAATTATTAAGTAATGTCATACAATCTTAGGATATTATTTTATTGCTTCTGAACGGTTGAGCTTCTGGACGTCATGGTGAACGACTGAGCTTCTGAACGTTATGGTGAATGGTTGAGCTTCTGAACGTTATGGTGAGCGGTGGAGCTTCTGAAGGTTATGATGAACGGTTGAGCTTCTGGGCGTTATGGTGAACGGTGGAGCTTCTGAACGTTATGGTGAACGATGGAGCTTCTGGACGTTATGGTGAACGGTTGAGGCTCTGAACGTTATGGTGAACGGTTGAACTTCTGAACGTTATGGTGAACGGTTGAGCTTCTGAACACTATGGTGAACGGTTGAACTTCTGGATGTTATTGTGAACGGTTGAGCTTCTGCACATCATGGTGAACATTTGAGCTTCTGGACGGTATGGTGACCGGTTGAGTTTCTGAATGTTATATTGAACAGTTGAGCTTCTGAACGTTATGGTAAACGGTTGAGCTTCTGAACGTTATGGTGAACGGCTTAGCTTCTGGACGTTATGGTGAACGGTCGTGTTTCTGAACGTTATGGTGAACGGTTGAGCTTCTGAACGTTACGGTGAACGGTTGTATTTCTGAACGTTATGGTGAATGGTTGAGCTTCTGGACGGTATGGTGAACGGTTGAGCTTCTGAACGTTATTGGTGAACGGTTGAGTTTCTGGACGGTATGGTGAACGGTTGAGCTTCTGAACGTTATGGTGTACGGCTTAGCTTCTGGACGGTATGGTGAACGGTTGAGCTTCTGAACGTTATTGGTGAACGGTTGAGCTTCTGGACGGTATGGTGACCGGTTGATTTTCTGAACATTATGGTTTTTTTTCATTTGGTTTGTCCTGATCTGAAAGTAATAATAACCCGATACTAGGACGTGTGACTGTGATCTAAATACTTATATTGAGATCATATAAAATTGAGAGGTAATAATCCACGTTTAAGTAGGAATATTACATGTAAATTTATTGAGGAATAAATTAAGAAAGAAGAGTGACCATCCTAATGTATTTGAGGTAATTGAGAGACATCATATTTACGACGGAATTCAAAGCTTGTCACCAAAGGAAAAGTTCTAATAGAAATACCAGGTAATTGAAAATAAGGTATGTACTCATTTAAACGAAAGCATCGTTATTTCTATTTTTATAGTAATACTTAACAGAACAGAGAATTTATTGTAAATATTAAATAAAACATATTATCTAAATAAATAAAATATTCAAACAGGTGTTTAAATCAAACGCATTGTATAGGTATAATATTTATATTCACAATCTTTAATTTGTGTGAACATTTTGTTTAATCAAGAAAAATGAAGTTTTGCATAGTCATCGTATTGTGGATTGGCGCTTTTTGCTTAATCTCCGCATTGTGGATTGGTGCTTTTTTATGCTTAGTTATCGCATCGTGGATTCATGTTTTTGTTTGACTAGTAATCGTATTGTGGATTCCGTTTTCTGGGTAGTTATCGTATTGTGGATTCACTTATTTTATGTATTTATCTTATTGTGGATTCTCATTTTTGGCCGGTAGTTATCGTACTGTGGATTCACGTTTTTGGGTAGTTATCGTGTTGTGGATTCCAGTTTTTTAGTAATCGTCGTATTATGGATTCACTTTTCTTTTTAGGGTAGTCATCTTATTGTGGATTCACATTTTTGGGTAGTTATCGTATTGTGGATTCACATTTTTGGGTAGTTATCGTACTGTGGATTCACGTTTTTGGGTAGTTCTAGCATGGAGTTATAGAATTGGAGATTTGCGTTTTTCCCAGTCTCGGCATTGTGGATTGGCGTTTTCCCATTGTAATCGTATTATGGATTGGTCTTAGTTTTGTCCTTTTAATGTATTATGGATTGTTATTTCCGCCTGGCCATCGTGTTGTGGATTGGTTTTCTTTCCTTGCAATCGTATTGTGAATTGGCGCCTTTTGTGTAGTCATCGTATTGTGACGTTTTTTTCTAATCATCGTATTGTGACGTTTTTTTCTAATCATCGTATTGTGACGTTTTTTTCTAATCATAGTATTGTGACGTTTTTTTCTAATCATCGTATTGTGACGTTTTTTTCTTATCATCGTATTGTGACGTTTTTTTCTAATCATAGTATTGTGACGTTTTTTTCTAATCATCGTATTGTGACGTTTTTTTCTAATCATCGTATTGTGACGTTTTTTTTCTAATCATCGTATTGTGACGTTCTTTTTTCTAATCATCGTATTGTGACGTTTTTTTCTAATCATCGTATTGTGACGTTTTTTTCTAATCATCGTATTGTGGCGTTTTTTTTCTAATCATCGTATTGTGACGTTTTTTTCTAATCATAGTATTGTGACGTTTTTTTCTAATCATAGTATTGTGACGTTTTTTTCTAATTATCGTATTGTGACGTTTTTTCCTAATCGTCGTATTGTGGATTAGTTTTCTGTCAGCGTCTTGTTAATATAGTACATTAAGGACAGGTGTGAACTACCGTTGTTATAGACTATAGGAAATAAGAGATTATATACTGCTATATGGGTATTATAAATGATTAAAATCTGGAATTAAAATGCATTAAAATGTTTTAGTGTAATGGAAGAGTTGGACCAGACTGAGGGTTTAGTGGATCTCAGTAAAAATGACATGGACAACTTTAATGAGAACGCATTAAAGGGAGACAAAGAGAACAGGTTAAAGGGAGATAATTTATATTACGAGATTGATGATGAATGTGATGATAAATTAGCATATGATGTCGATGAATATCCACCTTGGTTTGTAACCATAACATCAGCTTTTCAAGTACGTACATCGTAAAAGTCTCCACGCAGTATTACAAACAAAACTTAACAGCAAATTTATAGATTGATTGATTGATTCTTTGGTGTTTTACGCCATTTTCAGCAATATTTCAGCTATATCATGGTGACCAGTTTTAGTGGTGGAGGAAGCCGGAGTATCCGGAGAGAACCACCGACCCTGGGCAAGCAACTGGTAAACTTTATCACTTGCGGCTGCGAGTCGAGTGCACCTTTTTGTAATTTTCATAGCTGGGCGCGAACCCACGCCGTATTGGTGATGGGTTTGTATGAGCTGTTTGATCCAACGACCTAACTCATTGAGCCACCCGGGCCCTACAACTACCTAACTCATTAATCCACCCGGGCCCTACAACGACATTGAGCCACCCGGGCCCCCGCAAAATTATAGAACGACTATGTAGAGAAAAAGGGAAAAGTTTGAAGATACCAAAGGAGTAATCAGAAGACGTAAATCAAAGAAGAAAAAAAAACAGTTGCCAAAAGAAAAAAGAACAAAAGAACAAACAACGATCTATTAAACGTTACACAGAAAACTACAGATCGAGGGAGTGAACTCAGGTGCTCCGGAAGGATAAGCAAATCCTGCTCCACATGTGACACCCGCCGTGTTACAAACCCCGTGATAAGTCATGAATGAGGAAATGACTGGGATTACGACGAACGGAACACACCCATGGTCATTTGTAACTCGTTTACTCCGAACATGAACAATATCAAATATGTTCAAAAACCAAAACCCGTATATTGGCTGGATGGAAATATAAATAAATAAAGTTATGGAATGCAAAAAGTATAAACACATGTATATGTATCACAATGAAAACAAAGGAACACTGACATTATGAAATTACGAATGCTCAATGACAACAAAGACTGCTATTATGAATTTACAATGAAAATAAACACTGATATTACGAATTTACAATGAAAATAAACACTGATATTACGAATTTTCAATGAAAATGAACACCGATAGTACGAAGTTGCAATGAAAATGAACAGTGATTATGAATTTACAATGAAAATGAACACTGATATTACGAATTTACAGTGAAAATGAACACTGATATTACGAATTTACAAAGAAAATGGACACTGATAATACGAATTTACAGTGAAAATGAACACTGATATTACGAATTTACAAAGAAAATGAACACTGATATTACGAATTTACAGTGGAAATGAACACTGATATTACGAATTTACAAAGAAAATGAACACTGATAATACGAATTTACAGTGAAAATGAACACTGATATTACGAATTTACAAAGAAAATGAACACTGATATTACGAATTTACAAAGAAAATGAACACTGATAATACGAATTTACAATGAAAACGAACAGTGATATTGTAGGTTTACAATGAACGAACACTGATATTACGAAATTACGAATTTACAATGAAAAAGAGCACTGATATTGCGAATTTGCAATGAAAACAAACGAACTCTGATATTACGAATTTACAATGAAAACAAACACTTATATTATGAATTTTCAATAAAAACGAACACTTAAATATGAAACATATACATAAACGGCAGTCTATAGGGAGCTTGAAAATGTATCATTTAGAGAGGGATAAAAAAAAAGTGCAAAATATCACACCGTCAGAAAAGTTATCACCATGTGAGCAATGAATCAGCTATACCACACCGAGAACAAATTAGGTATAGATGAGATGATGTCTATTTGGCACCAGACCAAAATTCTTCCATTTTTAAAGTAGTAACTTAGTGAAACAACAGTATCACAGTCTAGGAACCTGTACTCCTGAAATCTCTTATTGACGTGCTCTTCTGTATACTGCATTACGGTTTCGGTGGAAATTGACTGCTCACGCTTTCAAGGCAAGCAAGTTTTTCGGAATTTATTATCGACAGATACAATGTATCTGTGTAAAAAAAGTTACAGAATGTACATGATTCATTACTCTAACGAACGCTAAAGTTTCTTTGGATAAAATAACGCAACAACTTCAGAATGGAGTATCAAACGTTTGTTTTTACTACCAGAAAAGGTAAAAATTCCATTTTTTATGCCTAAATGGCTTCCAATTTAGACTGTATTTGCATGGATAGTTTTGGATGTGAGAAGCATTCTTTTTACAAATAAGCGATAAAGAAAACATTATTTTTCTACTAAAAAATTGGATTGAAAAAATGAATGTGCTCTCGGCTGTTTGCTGTAGCTGTGTATGTCTGTTTGACGTCGCATTTGAAAACTATCTGTACCCTGATTGACGTGCTAAATTTGTATTTTAAAATGTCTATTTATTTAGCAATGCTGAGGTATTCATATCTGTAATTTTGCATAAACTGTGTTCATATCTATTGACATTACCAACACAAGTATCGGGAATATTATTCAAGGATAAAGGGTCAAACGGGACAATTTTATTTTATCCTTGTTCAAAAGAACCTGTTAAAATGGTAAATATGACGCTATACGGCTAATACATTAAAAAAGAAAAGATGCAGTCCTTGCATCAATCAATCATATGCATTCTGTCAAGTTTTTGGAATACAGGTTATTAGAATTTAATGAAAACATAGAAAAACTTACCTGCCGTGAAAGTGCAAGATGTCGAATTCCACCGAAACCGTAATGCAGTTTACAGAAGAGCACGTCAATAAGAGATTTCAGGCGTACAGGTTCCTAGACTGTGAGTATTTCGTATTTCAGAACACATTTTTATTTTGTATTTCAGCATACGTTTTTACTTCGTACTAGTATTTCAGCATACATTTTCATTTTGTATTTCAGCATACGTTTTTACTTCGTACTAGTATTTCAGCATACATTTTCATTTTGTTTTTCAGCATACGTTTTTACTTCGTATTTCAGCATACATTTTCATTTTGTATTTCAGCATACGTTTTTATGTGTTGGATCAGTTTTAGCTATTATTACTGTACTCTCTGACACAGTTTGTGCAGATTTAAACGACCCTGTCCGAGCCACACTGTTTAGTTCTTCTATTCTAATCATCGGAATCTCTACAGCCGTTCAATCACTCTTCGGTTTGAGGTGGGTACATGTTACTATTTGGTCTAAGATAAGGTATAATATTGCACCCATTTTGCGTTGAGATCATACCATTATATGTGTATTGGAGTTTAACGCCAATATTTAAGTAATATTGCTATATTCAGATTTAATCATTGGTAGATGAAACTTCACTGAAAAAAATGTATTACATAAAACATTGATTTCATAATAGATGTAAACCCAACAAATTAGGTAAGTATCTCAAAACGACACTTTCCCACCGGTATGATATATCAATGGGAGATGAAGAAGAGTTTGAAGATACGAAAAAGGTAATCAGAATACGTATATTGAAGAACAGACAACACAATGGCCAAAAGGAAAAGTACAAAAGGACAAACAACGATCTACAAAACATACATAAAACTTAAGATCGAGTAACACGAACACCACTAAAAACCGGAGATGAACTTAGGTGCCCCAGAAGGGTAAGCAGTTCCTGCTCCACTAGTGGCACCCGTTACTCTAGTTATAAACCCTGTGATAAGTCATGAATGAGTCATAGTGGCGACCGTAAAACTTTCGAAGTGATGGACTTCAACTTAATCAAGAGGAACACTTGATTCAGTAGCTTCCTTGTTAGAAGAAGAGCTTGGAGATACTAAAGGGGTCATTAGAAGAACAGACAGTACAATAGCAGCAACACTCTATCAAGGAAATCCTGATAGGAACCACAAGCTCTGGAATATCGTATGAAAACACCTTCCAGATATATGTGGTCACATAAAAAGGCAGATAAAATGTAAAAAACAAAGTGACCGCCGGTCATCAAAATAGAAAATTTCACACACATCAGCCTTCCATTATGCACTAATTCACTTCATATAATTTACTTATGATTCCACCTTCAAATTACAGGCGGTAATATATAAAATGGCCACCGTTCGATCATCTTGATTTTTTCACACGCAAAAATTACGTGCATTACCCTTCATCGTGCACTGCTTCACTACGAAAAAATGAACTCATTATCTTACACCCTTTTCATGTTCCATGTTGTTGTTCGCCCACACCTTGAATACTCATCAGCAGTATGGGACCCAGACAGAAAACAACATATCAACTCCATCGAAATGGTCCAGAGAAGAATTGCCCGATTCGCCACATCTACATACAGTCGAGAACCAGGGACGGTCACTAACATCTTGAACACCCTGGGCTGGCCTTCTCTTCAGTCAAGAAGAAAAATTAGCAGACTGACTCTCGTCTATAAAGCCACCCATGATAAAGCTGCCATTAACATTCCATCTTACATCAGAAGACCCTCCATATCTACACGGCAATACTACCCTGACAAATTCTCCCAGATCAGTACTTCTACAGATGTATACAAGTTCAGCTTCCTACCACGAACCATAACCTCCAAAAGCTTAACAGGCTACCACGCCAGAGAGCTTCCAGGAGATCATCCAGAGACTGCAGACGTAAACAGTGAACCATCTATTTTTATCCGCATTTTACTTGCACTTGTAAATACCGAGCACCCAGGTTGACGTTTGCATAGCAGCATCTGCGCTATGGAAGTACATCTGCGCTATGGAAGTACATCTGCGCTATGGAAGTATATCTGCGCTATGTAAGTACCACTGCAGATCAACAGTATAGATGTAGATGTAGATGTAGATGTGAGGTAACACAAAATCTGACGGAGTGCAATCGTATAGTTTCTATACGGGAACCGAAGGTGAATAACATACATACTTGACGTCATGGGCAGTTATATAGACTGCAATTGGAAAATTGAGACGATCGACAAGCAATTCAGAAATATCAAATAATTTATATGTATTTAAAATTGTCTTTTTTGTGCATCAAAATATTATCGTCTTTCTGGCATGTCGTGTAAGATTACCACTTTGCCACCGGATTACCAGTTTTTACTTTAGATTACCAGTTGCGTGTTCGATTATCAATATTTGCTCCAGATTATCCCCCTTGTTTTATAATATTAGTTTTCGGTTCAGGTAGTATTTGTTTCAGCTCAGCAGTTTTAATTTCAGCTGACCAGTTTCTTATTGTTTCAGAATATTAGTTTGTTATTGTTTCAGAATATTAGTTTTTTATTGTTTCAGAATATTAGTTTCTTATTGTTTCAGAATATTAGTTTCTTATTGTTTCAGAACATTAGTTTCTTATTGTTTCAGAATATTAGTTTCTTATTGTTTCAGAATATCAGTTTCTTATTGTTTCAGAATATTAGTTTCTTATTGTTTCAGAATATTAGTTTCTTATTGTTTCAGATTACCAGTTTCTTATTGTTTCAGATTATTAGTTTCTTATTGTTTAAGATTACCAGTTTCTTATTGTTTCAGAATATTAGTTTCTTATTGTTTCAGAACATTAGTTTCTTATTGTTTCAGAACATTAGTTTCTTATTGTTTCAGAATATTAGTTTCTTATTGTTTCAGAATATTAGT
>MJUT01032309.1:220949-235485 GCA_002080005.1 Gigantidas platifrons
TTATATGTACACCTCTATGTTTTATGTACACCTCTATGTTATATGTACACCCCTATGTTTTATGTACACCTCTATGTTATATGTACACCTCTATGTTTTATGTACATCTCTATGTTTTTATGATGAAAGCAATGTATCCTAGTGCAATAACAGTAATACTTACATTAACAGGGGCATTGTGGATCTTGCTGGTCCTTTTCTGCAACTGGTTCCCTGGAAGGCCAAACATTTAAAAAGACAGGAGAACTGGTCTCTTTGTCAGAACAGAATTTGATTGATTGTTCAACACCTGAAGGTAACTCAACCTTTTGTCATTATGAATATATATACAAATGTATATATATATATATATATATATAATAAAAACTATAAGAATGCTTGGAGCTTTCGACTGAGCAACCAGTCTGCGTCAGCATGTTTACTAGAATAATGAAACGTTACATTATTCTAGTAAACATGCTGACGCAGACTGGTTGCTCAGTCGAAAGCTCCAAGCATTCTTATAGTTTTTATTATAATTACAACTAAAGATTTTTCATATATATATATATATATATAACCATATATCAAGTCAAGGGACCGTCGTGGTCGTGATAATTTGGTAGTTGGATTTACAACTACCTATGCAATCAATGCCTATCACCACTAAAGTTGTGAGTTCGAATCCCTTTCATGGCGTGATGTACTCGATACAACATTATGTGATAAAGTTTGTCAGTGACTCACGGCAGGTCGTTGGTTTTCTCCGGGTACTCTTTATTTCCTCCACAAATAAAACTGACCGCCACGATATAACTGACCGCCACGATATAACTGAAATATTGTTGAAAGTGGCGTTAAACACCATAGACCAAAGCAAACATAAACCTTTATCATGTCAAGCTCTTACCATGGTACAAGAAAGGTTTGGAGATACCCAAGGGGTAAACAGAAGTCGTAAATCGAAGAAGGACAGACAGAAAAAGAACAATGATGGAGAAAATATTACATAGTCAAGCGAACTACATTAAATACCGGATCGAAATCTGGTGCTGCGGTAATATCCATTTGGCTTCAACTGTACCACTAGACACCTGTGATTCAATAGCTTCTTTACAACTCTCTATCAAGATAACCCTTGATAAATTTGATATTGATGTTTGTGTTATGTCAATAACACCAACATCAATGACCTGTTATCGTGCTAGATATTGACTTTGCTTACCAAATACTAGATCATATACTATCACATGATAACAGCTGACTACTATTACGTCACTGATCACTGGCACGTGATCTGAATTGGGTGATTGTTTTATGTAATAAAATAGAATTGTCTTATTGAGATAAAATCCAAAACTAGGATTATCTTCAAGCAACAGCACAATACAAATACATACATTGTACTGACAGCCATTTCTGACATAACGACAGATGACTAGAAAATATATCAGTCAGATTGTCAATTGTCCTACCATGACTCATAACCTCTATATTAAGTTATATAATCAGTTGTAATGACTATAGTATAACGTATATTGATTTCGTTTATCATGAGTAGATAATTAGTGTATAACTTCCGTCATATTGCACCGTCATCATGACGAACTAGTTGACAGTTATGTATGATCAATTTCTCAAGTGGTATGCACTTTGTCTTTCCTCTATTACCAATAAAACTTTTACTGAACTTGAGTATATGAGTAACACAACGACGGGTGTATTATGAAAAGCAGGAGCCGCTTATCCTTCACGAGTACTTGAGCTCACCCCGGAGATTTGGTGGGTTCCGTGCTGCTTATCTTTTTTTAGTTTTCTGTGTGGTGTTATGTTGTGTTTGGTTTTTTTTTCTTGTTCTCTTCTTTATTTACGGAAAACCTTCAACATAATGAAGATTATTTTCCGGCGCATGGTTTTGTTTTGTTTGTCTTAGTCATGTGTCTTGTGTGCCCAATGTTACCAGTGTCTCTGGATTGTCCATTCTTGATTACACTTCGGTTTTCTCTAACGTATATTTATCATGTATTTCCATACAAACGGAAGAAGATTAGTTACCTCTTAGATCGTATGATATGTTTTCTCCATTTTAGTAAAATAGGTCACGTGATTTGTCTATATAAATATTCCGCTTCCAATATTTCACTTCTAGAGATAGTTATATTCTTCATATTTTGCAAGTCGAATGTTTACAGAAATTAAAGATAGCATAGAAGTTTCTTAAGTCAAGAGACAAAAAAAGGGAGATAATTATATTTTATTTCTTGATTCGACTTTAACAGTTGCAAGGCACCTTTATTTACTGTGACGGCACCGAAAATGATCGTCATTTTCGATAATATTACAGTAGCAAGAAATCATAATTTGTATTTGAAGAAGCATGGCATCAAAATGAGATACCATAAAATGTAGAACCGACAACAGAAATACAGGTACATGTACTTGAATTTACACGCGTAATACTTACTCACACCTCAGTCAGATACATCTACATAACAACATATTGTTTTTCAGCAGACAGTCGGCATTCCTATGGGTGCCAATTGTTCTCTCCTTCTCATCGACTTGTTCCTTTATTCGTATATCAGATTGTGAAGCTATGACCTACTTATCAAATCCAAATTATTACATTTCAGGAGACCATGGCTGTAAGGGAGGTTTAATGGATAACGCCTTTAGATATATTGAAAAGAATCAAGGAATCGACAAGGAAGTGTCCTATCCATATGAAGGAAAGGTATGTCTTAATATTCAAAAGTACTTTAAGAGTAAGAAGGGTTTGAAGATACTAAAGGTCTATCCAGAAATAACAAAGCTGGAAGTGATAGACACACAACCCATTGATATACAAATGTATATATAAATACAAATGCCATAAGATAGTGGATACGACGTCGACGGTCCTAAGAGTAAATCCATTAATTATGAAAATATATTTTAATTATAATTGTCAAGAAGAATTTGAAGATACCAAAGGGTTAATCAAAATCCGTAAATCGAAGAAGGACAGACAACACAATAGCCAAAAGAAGAAGGACAGACAACACAATAGCCAAAAGAAGAAGGACAGACAACACAATGGCCAAAAGAAGAAGGACAGACAACACAATAGCCAAAAGAAGAAGGACAGACAACACAAGCCAAAAGAAGAAGGACAGACAACACAATAGTCAAAAGAAGAAGGACAGACAACACAATAGCCAAAAGAAGAAGGACAGACAACACAATAGTCAAAAGAAGAAGGACAGACAACACAATGGCCAAAAGAAGACGGACAGACAACACAATAGCCAAAAGAAGAAGGACAGACAACACAATAGCCAAAAGAAGAAGGACAGACAACACAATAGTCAAAAGAAGGACAGACAACACAATAGCCAAAAGAAGAAGGACAGACAACACAATAGCCAAAAGAAGAAGGACAGACAACACAATAGTCAACAGAAGAAGGACAGACAACACAATAGCCAAAAGAAGAAGGACAGACAACACAATAGTCAAAAGAAGAAGGACAGACAACACAATAGTCAAAAGAAGAAGGACAGACAACACAATAGTCAAAAGAAGGACAGACAACACAATAGTCAAAAGAAGAAGGACAGACAACACAATAGTCAAAAGAAGAAGGACAGACAACACAGTGGCCAAAAGAAAATGAACAAAAATTCAAACAACGACCTGCAAAACACAACACAGAAAACTAAAGGTCGAGCAACATGTGCATCCTATGTGGAATTTAACCATTAACTGTTAAACCCGACACGATTTTGAACTTTACTTGGTTTTATTACTCCCAAAACTTTCAATCATTTTGCTTTCCAATCTTTAGATTTTGAGCGTACCTGATGAAGGTTATTCCAGAAACGCGTCGTGCGCACTTAATTAGATATCTACATTTTTATTACAGAATGGTCCCTGTAGGTTTAAACGATCTGATGTTGGAGCTACAGACATGGGATTTACAGACATTCAAAGAGAGAGTGAGATGGACCTCAAGACAGCCGTGGCTACAGTAGGACCAATATCAGTAGCTATAGATGCCGGACACAAGTCATTCCAACTGTATAGATCAGGTACATATGAAATACTTTATATACTGTGAGTATAAGAAGCAGGAACAGCTCACTTTTCTAGAGCATCTGAATTCATCCAGTTTCCAATGGTTACACATCTTTTTGTTTCACATTGGTCAATATTTGTCTTTGTCTTCTATTTTCATTTATCATTTTTATTATCTGTTTTCCTATCCTATTAATTATATTCTCGTTTTGTCTATGACAATCTAAATGTTCTATCCGTGAACCCATCCCACTGTCACCTTTACACTAACACGATTTTACTTGGTCTCTTGTATTTAGCCTAAAAACCTATCACTGGACGTTAATCAACAATCATTCAAATTATAAACCAATCAGAACACTAGATATTATAATATGATAATTATAAACCAATCAGAACACTAGATATTATAATATGATAATTATAAACCAATCAGAACACTAGATATTATAATATGATAATTATAAACCAATCAGAACACTAGATATTATAATATGATAATTATGAACCAATCAGAACACTAGATATTATAATATGATAATTATAAACCAATCAGAACACTAGATATTATAATATGATAATTATAAACCAATCAGAACACTAGATATTATAATATGATAATTTTCAAGTACAAAGCGCATACTCTAAGATAGTATTACTGTTCATATTATGATTTTTATTTTGTATTTTTTATTTTATTCTATTCTTTTAATTTGGTTTTCCAACTGACAAAGTTGAATAGAGCGATACGCATTTGTTGTACAAAATTAAGACGTTTATAACCTTTTTGTACTATTTCTACAATAGGTGTTTATGATGAACCAATGTGTAGCTCTACAAAGTTAGACCATGGTGTACTGGCTGTAGGGTACGGTACTGACATGGGACAAGATTATTGGTTGGTTAAGAACAGGTGAGTACAGTGATTATTATATTCTCCTTCCAACGGACAGTAGAATGTGTTTTATGTTGAAGGTATGCAAGGTTAACAATATAATGGGTTCTATGTAGAAGGGTCGGACAGAAGAATGTGCTTTAGTTGGAATATTTGAACCATAAACGTTCTTAAAGTTCAGAATACATCTAATAAATATACTTGAAATACTGTTCATTGGATGTTAAGCTATGATCAATCAAACAATCGAACCACAAGAATGTCTTCAATGATCTCTACATCTTAGACATTATAATTAAATAACAGAAGTCTATGGATTCCAGTCGGTCATAGAAACTCTTTCTTACATAGTTATCTTCAAATGAGATCATGGAAACTACTACTTTGATAGTTCTAATCGGCTCAATGAAAGATATTTCTATATAGTATCTATCTTCTAATCTGTTCCTCTCCGGGTACTCAGGTTTTCTCCACCAATAAAACTGACATAGCTGAAATATTGTTAAAAGTGGCGTTAAACACTATAGACCAACCAACCAATCTAATCTGTTCATAGAAATGTCTCTCTATATAGTTTATTTCTTCCACTCGAATCAAGTAGGATTCCTCACTGGTCAGTAAATAGACAATGTAAAGAGCTCCGTAAATCATAATTTGCATGTCAATTATTATATTCATTATACAATGTATATTTTAACATCTTATTTTTCAGTTGGGGAATGGCTTGGGGTATGGAGGGATATGTCATGATGTCAAGAAACAAAAACAACCAATGTGGAATTGCTACACAAGCAAGTTACCCACGTGTTTAGATTACCATGCCAATGCGCATGACCGGGAGTGTACACACTGACTCAACTCATATGGCTGAAGATACTTTTACAAACGTTTTGTTTAAATTGTAATATATTTATTTTGTATATTTGTTAATAATAAAGATTATTTATAATTGTTTTTACTGCATGATGCATACACTACTGTCAAAGGCAATATCCTTCTAAAGCAGTAACTTAGTTTGCTTTATTTTCCGAAGCATCTATGCTCATCCTTAGTTTAGTTTATCTTCCGGAACATCTATGCTCAACCTGTTTGGTTTATCTTCCGGAGCATCTATGATCAACCTTAGTTTGGTTTATCTTCCGGAGCATCTATACTCAACCATAGTTTGGTTTATCTTCCGGAGCATCTATGCTCAACCTTAGCTTGGTTTATCTTCTGGAGCATCTATGCTCAACCTTAGTTTGGTTTATCTTCTGGAGCATCTATGCTCAACCTTAGCTTGGTTTATCTTCCGGAGCATCTATGCTCAATCTTAGTTTGGTTTATCTTCCGGAGCATCTATGCTCAACCTTAGTTTGGTTTATCTTCCGGAGCATCTATGCTCAACCTTAGTTTGGTTTATCTTCCGGAGCATCTATGTTCAACCTTAGTTTGGTTTATCTTCTGGAGCATCTATGCTCAACCTTAGTTTGGTTTATCTTCTGGAGCATCTATGCTCAACCTTAGCTTGGTTTATCTTCTGGAGCATTTATGCTCAACCTTAGTTTGGTTTATCTTCTGGAGCATCTATGCTCAACCTTAGTTTGGTTTATCTTCTGGAGCATCTATGCTCAACCTTAGTTTGGTTTATATTCTGGAGCATCTATGCTCAACCTTAGCTTGGTTTATCTTCTGGAGCATCTATGCTCAACCTTAGTTTTAGTGGAGTTCGTATTGCTCTATCGTTGGTTTACTGTGTAGTGTTTTATTGATCATTGCTTTGTCTTTTTCTACTTTTTTGCCACTGCATACTGTTTTTGATTACCCCCCTTTGGTATCTTCAAACTTTTCTTAAAGAGAATTTCATAAGCAACATAGAGAAACCAGAGGCTCACATTAGTCTGTATTGCTCGCCTGGTAAAGAAGATTGACTATACCACTGTGTATCGTAGGATATGTTCAATATTGATCTTCCATTCCTTGGGTCCAATTTATTGGTACACTTCCCGGTCCTTACCTCATTCATGACTTATCACTAGGTTTGTAACTAGATTAACAAGACGGATGTCTCTAGTGGAGCAGGAACTACTTACCCTTCCGGAGCACCTGATTTCACCACAGACTTTTACTGGGGTTCGTGTTACTCGATCTTTAGTTTTCTGTGTTGTTTTGTAAATCATTGTTTGTTCTTTTGGTCATTGTATTGTCTGTCCTTTGATTTACACATTCTTCTAATTACCCCTTTGGTATCTTCAAACTCTTCTAGTTTCTCCCCCCCCCCCCACAATCCTATTAATTACTTGTATTATGTATCATGTATAGTTCATGATTGTAATGTTATGCTAATTCCTTATGAAAATATACTTAAAACTATTAAACTAAGTCACATGACCCTTTGGGTCAGCTGAGCTTAAATATTCAAAAGCAATAAATAAATTTTAGAATTTGGAGGAGTGAGGGGGTGTCGTAAGTCACTGAAAAACTTGATCACATAATGTGTTATTGAGTACACCTCGGCCATGAGCAACACTTGAGTTCACCCCCATTTTGGGTGGGGGGGGGGTTCGTGTTACTCGATCTTCAGTTTTATGTGTATGTTTTGTAGATCGTTGTTTGTTCTTTTGTACTTTTTCTGATTACCCGTTTGGTATCTTCAAACTCTTCTCAAACTCACAACCTTAGTGGTCTTATGCACTGTTTGCACAGGTAGTTGTAAATCCACCTCCCATATGACCACAACAGACCCACTTTGCAGGAGTGAGGAAAACACTCAAGTGAAGAAGTCTTATTTTAACAAGTAGATTATCTGGTAGTTGATAAATTATTTATTTACAATGATGGATTTGTCACATAATGAATAAATACACTGGTAGCATGTTACACACACACATACTGCTGCCATAAAATAAAACAAAAACTGTATCCATAGTAACAAAATATATACACACTGTCAACAGATATACAATTTATCTTCTAAAAAGTGGTTAGGAAGGCAGTAGAAGTATGAGGATTTTGCCATGCATTTACTGGTCATGATCCAAACTGGCAATATATTATTAATGACTTTTGATAAGGTTGATACAATGGTTTATCAACCCAGAAGACATGATAATAACTGAGGCCAGTGGCTGAGGTGATTATCACTTCTTTGATTGATAAATATGATGTCAACCTATAAACTAGACATGTTTGTAGTAGTCTTCAGTTTAATTTTCCCCCCTGATAACTCTTGATATTTATAAAAACAATGATCAGTTCGTCTTGACGTTGACACAAGATATGACTGTATACACTATCAGCTAAAAATTACATAATCAATATTTCCTAAACATAATCTTATTGACATGATGTGTAGTCACTAAAATATCGCAACACTTTATATAACAAAATAAAATAGAATTCATATTACTTCAATGATTGATGATGTGTAATGAATGCCCATTACTCAGATCTGAAACGTGTTCTGTACATGAACCAGTAAATTTCAATATATATATAATATATATATAAATGATATGAGAAAGATCAAGATTTAAGTTAACAATTAAGATTAGAAATGTTTACTGTTGACAAAAGATCATGAATATGTTGCATAAAAACATACATTGTGATAAAGATCAGGATTTAATATCATTGATGAAGTTAAAGATTGAGAATATGAAACAATGTCAGAGTTAAAATGTACACAATACTGACAAGAGAAAGATCAGATGAATATATGATGTTGATAATAAAGATTAATGTTACTAAAATCTTACTGAGGAAAAATGAGACAATTAAAACATATTACCATAGAAACAAATACAACCATTCATACATTATTATAAATATTATGCTTTTAAATGTCAGTGAATTATAAATGGATTATTTTAGAAAATTAGAATATATGTTCTATTTTTTTGACGAAAATGGCAATAGCTACCTTATAACGCTGTGCATTTTTTTTTAAAGGGATTTTCCTAAGGAATTCATTTTAAAAATCCAGCAAAATCGGATGAAAATTAAGCTCTCAAATAACAGACACATCCATTTTTGCACCTTAGGGCCCCTTGTTTGGAAATGGGTTAGGTTACAATATCCCAGATTAATACCAACCTTAATCACATGCCATTGTGGTTTTATTAAATTCAGAAGTAACAGTCAATAACTTAAGTTATCATATGGAAACCGTTCTCTACAATGACAGCGCCATATCCAGACTTGATTTTACGAAGACAACAAAAAAGCAGAAATCGGCAATCGGAGGTATTGAATATACTATAAAAAAGGAATCGTAGCAGTAAAATCCGGAATAAAAAAGCGGAATTCCGCTTTAAAGCGGATGAAAATCAGGTCTGCATATCACAATACGACCACAAAATTTTCTGTGGTCATATAAAAATATCCGACTCCTGACATAGATTTATTTTTCTTTGTTGTCCATGGGTATGAGCGATGTTTTAATGGTTTATTAGTTCATTATAATATCACATAACTCTCAATACATATACACTATACATCCTTTCACACTGAACACATCATTTATGTAAATTATTTACAATCTCGTCATCATTAATTGGTTGAGGGAACTAATGGCACGGAATAAATACAATTTTACATGCATGTAGATTGCAGATTTTTCTCATTCACCAACAATAACTTGCATATTTGATGACTTACATCTTGTTTACAATTCATTCTTATAATAGATTTCATCAAGTTTTGTATAATTCATTGAAAATTAAATCCCTGATCAATCATTGGTCAGTTTAAATTCTAATAAACCATTGGCCAGCTTGACCTTTGACATATTAAATACTGATCAATCATTGGTCGGATTCAACTATGACTGATCTGTTGGTTTAAATTCTACTAAACCATTGGCCAGCTTGACCTTTGACATATTAAATACTGATCAATCATTGGTCGCATTCAACTATGACTGATCTGTCAGTTTAAATTCTAGTAAACCATTGGCTAGTTTGACCTTTGACATATTAGAACAAATTAAATCCTGATCAATCATTGGTTAGTCTAAAATCTTGTTCTTTATTGATTGGTTAAATTCTCCTCATTCATTGGCTGACTGATCTATTAACTCTTGTGATTGGTCTTCAGGTTGTAGACCAATGTCACTTAAACGTTTTTTATAAGTCTCTGCTTCTTCTTCTTTCTCTTTCAGTTGTTGTTTAAAAGCTTCTGCTTGTTTCTGCATCTCTTCAAGTTGTTTTTTCAATGCATCTTTGTCTAAAGTTTCTAATGATTTCTGAAAAAAGCAAAAATTTACCAGATGAAAAGCAACCAAATTTGATGGATGCAAAATATATACAAATTAATACATGGGCATTTCTATATTGGCCTGGTTATCATCCCGAGACACCCATATTGGGTCGAGGGATGATAACAAGGCCAATATATGGAACTGCTCATGTATTAAACTATTTATTACATACTTCCGACATCTATAAAAGAGACACCCATATTGGCCCGGGCCAATATGGAAATGATCTTCTAGTAATCCAATAACCGGTTATTTTCCCCGGGGTGTGAAAATATGGAGTTTACTTCCGGTCATACAAAAATTCCTTTATTTTAACTAAGTATGTAATAAAGAATTAGAAAATATTTAGAATTATCTATAGGTTATACAGAAGGAGCTCACATATCATGAATATATACACAATATATATACAGTCAAACCTGCCGTAACGGTAACCTTTATATAATGGTCACCTGCTCATAACGGTCACTTTCGTGCTCTCCCGGTGCATTTTACTATATATTTTAATTCGATATAGCGGTCACCTGTTCAATGCGGTCAGCGGTCACCATTTATAAGTAATTTTCAGTGTAAAATCCTATGAATAACGGTCAATTTTATTTGAAAAATAATACCAGAAGTGATTTCGGAAGATCAGTATTTTTCTCAAATGTATACCAAAAATCCTGAGGTGTTACAAAATATATTGACTAATTTAATTAATTAAATAAACAAACACATTTTGTTTTGTGAATCGTAAATGACATAAAGGACAGTTTATCCCCAGGCGTTATTGGGGATTTTTATTCATTACGACCAGAATAGAAATTCACTCACCAAAAATATTTTGTAGATAGTGCATCATGCCAAAATCATCAACATCCGTTAATAGGAAAGCTTTGAAATTTGACAACAAATTAAAAGCGATAAATCATTTTGATGTTGGGAAAAGTTGTCGGGCTGTGGGCGAGGAGATGGGTGTTGGTCATACCCAGATAATGAACATTCTTTAAAGAAAATGCGAGATTCTTTACGATTTTGAAAACAACGTTCCCAGTCCAACCTCGTGTTACCGGAAATTGTACTTTTGTTTATTAAATATCTTTATTTATTTATTTGTATGTTTTATTCAAATCATATCATTGAGATAATTTCATCAACAATAAATGTAAACCAGAGTAAAATTACGACAGGAACAAAATAACCAGTAAACATTATTAAAAACGTAAGATGTAATGAAAATGTTTATTTACAACTAACGTGCAATATTTTGTAAAAAAATCAAAACCCTTCACATAAAGGTCACCTGTATATAACGGTCATTTTGTCAATCTCCCCCAGGTGACCACTATAGACAGGTTTGACTGTACATTGTTGGAAAATATATATTTTTTTCGTATGAGTTTGGTGGGAAAGTGAGCCTTTGGCAAGCTTTAGGCCCTGTTTAGTGTAAATAAATTATATATTTACAGAGTATGTATGTATGTTGTATTTAACATGCAATGTCAGAAAATCAAATTTAACTGTCAAACTTTCTGAAAAGAGAAAAAGATGGTGTCATTCTTGTCGTTAATAATGGTGTCTTCTATCACGTCCACACTTATATTCTTACCGTTTCTCACTATTCACTTTACATAAATCATGTACAAGCTTTGAAAAAGATACAAATAACTTAAACGGGATGAAAATAATAAAAATCTAACACAGTCAACAACAAGAAGAACAGAAAGCCTCGGTTTGTATTGTTATAGATTGGGGGATAAAATTTAACTTGTAATTTAGTCAGGACAAATAAAGAAGACTGCCTCAATTCTTTTGTCTCACCAAATTAAACCTTCATTATTGTTCTAATAAAACTTTATGTATTTTCACATCGATGACAAAATCTTAGTCAATATACTTATCCAATTACTTGAGAGAAAGGAGCCACTTTAAAAAAAAAACCCAAGGCAACTTTAATTTCGCTTTGGAGACAAGTAAGGGTGACTTCAGCAAAAACAAGACATGAGTTTCGACCATTTCATCTGGTGTGAAGTTATATATGAAACCAAACTTTAAATAGTGACAAACAGAACACATACAGGAAGTTTGGCTTAGAAGGATATCTTAAACAGAACACATACAGGAAGTTTGGCTTAGAAGGATATCTTAAACAGAACACATACAGGAAGTTTGGCTTAGAATTATATCTTAAACAGAACACATACAGGAAGTTTGGCTTAGAAGGATATCTTGGTTTGGTTAAGATATGTCTCATTGTACAATATATTTACTGTTGCTATGGTTACATAAGATATTATAGTGTGGTTGCAGACAACATAAACATATATACCGTTAGTTAACTTACACCTCCATCAGCTGTTTCCTCTGTACTGTCGTCTGTCCTCAGTCTTTTAACAGCTGGTTCTTCTACAGAAAGAAAAAAAAAAATACAATCAAACCTGCCCATACGGTCACCTCTATTAAGCAGTCATCTGTATAAAAGGTCAAGGAAAAATAATACAATCAAACCTGCCCATACGGTCACCTCTATTAAGCAGTCATCTGCATAAAAGGTCAAGGAAAAATAATACAATCAAACCTGCCCATACGTCACCTCTATTAAGCAGTCATCTGTATAAAAGGTCAAGGAAAAATAATACAATCAAACCTGCCCATACTGTCACCTCTATTAAGCAGTCACCTGTATAAAAGGTCACACTTTTCTTGCCATGTCATAGAAAACTTTCAACAATATTTCAGTTATATCATGGCAGTCAGTTTTATTGGTGAGGGAAACCAGAGTACCCTGAGAAAACCGACCTGTCGCAAGTCACTGACAAACTTTAGTACATAATGTTGTATCGAGTACACATCGCCTGAGCGGAATTCGAACCCACAGCATTGGTGGTGATAGGCACTGATTGCATAGGTAGCTAGAAATCCAACTACCAGACGATCATGACCATGACTGCTCATAACAACTTTCACTGTAATCTGTTTTTGGTAAATGATACTAAACATTCACATCAGGTTTTTACTTGACTCAATCTATCCTTAAACTTGCTATAACGCCACAATACTGCCATCGTCGGTAACCCACGGTTGATTCCGATACGTTCCTCTCTCTCCATCACCCGTGGGTCAAATCGCTTGTAAACATTCGTACTCATGAATAATTCAAAAGTCCTCGCATTACAAACTTCTAATGCGATTCAACCAATCAAATTGTTCCTTTCATAATGAGTTTGGTTAAAAGTTAAAAATGTCAGACCTGTTGTAAAAATTTGGAGTGAAAGAATTGAGGGACTTTCTATACCGCACTACACTTCATCCACACATTTTCATGGGTGCATCCATTACTGACAGAACGATTTTTTAACTCCGATACCATAGAGTTTCACTTTCATAAACGTGATTTTGATTGGTTAATTCGAAACTTTGCATATTCATGAGTACGAATGTTTACAAGCGATTTGACCCACGAGTGATGGATTACCGACGATGCAATACTGCTGAACTGATGGCTTTATAGCAAGGGTTAGGGTTATGGTGTTTTACAGACAGTAAAACACCAGTATACTATAATACATCCCATCTACAGGGTTTAGAGTTATGGTGTTTAACAGATGGTAGAACACCAGTATACTATAATACATCCCATCTACAGGGTTTAGGGTTATGATGTTTAACAGACGGTAGAACACCAGTATACTATAATACATCCCATCTACAGGGTTTAGAGTTATGGTGTTTAACAGACGGTAGAACACCAGTATACTATAATACATCCCATCTACAGGGTTTAGAGTTATGGTGTTTAACAGATGGTAGAACACCAGTATACTATAATACATCCCATCTACAGGGTTTAGAGTTATGGTGTTTAACAGATGGTAGAACACCAGTATACTATAATACATCCCATCTACAGGGTTTAGAGTTATGGTGTTTAACAGACGGTAGAACACCAGTATACTATAATACATCCCATCTACAGGGTTTAGAGTTATGGTGTTTAACAGATGGTAGAACACCAGTATACTATAATACATCACATCTACAGGGTTTAGAGTTATGGTGTTTAACAGATGGTAGAACACCAGTATACTATAATACATCCCATCTACAGGGTTTAGGGTTATGGTGTTTAACAGACGGTAGAACACCAGTATACTATAATACATCCCATCTACAGGGTTTAGAGTTATGGTGTTTAACAGATGGTAGAACATCAGTATACTATAATACATCACATCTACAGGGTTTAGAATTATGGTGTTTAACAGATGGTAGAACACCAGTATACTATAATACATCCCATCTACAGGGTTTAGAGTTATGGTGTTTAACAGATGGTAGAACACCAGTATACTATAATACATCCCATCTACAGGGTTTAGAATTAT
>MJUT01032316.1:13322-63378 GCA_002080005.1 Gigantidas platifrons
GGCTATTTTAGCACCTTTAGTGCTCGTAAATGGCTATTTTAGCACCTTTAGTGCTCGTAAATGGCTATTTTAGCACCTTTAGTGCTCGTAAATGGCTATTTTAGCACCTTTAGTGCTTGTAAATGGCTATTTTAGCACCTTTAGTGCTCGTAAACGGCTATTTTAGCACCTTTAGTGTTCGTAAACGGCTATCTTAGCATCTTTAGTGCTGGTACACTGCTATTTTAGCACCTTTAGTGTTCGTAAACTGCTATTTTAGCACCTTTAGTGTTCGTAAATTACTATTTTAGCACCTTTAGTGCTCGTAAACTGCTATTTTAGCATCTTTAGTGCTCATAAACTGCTATTTTAGCACCTTTAGTTTAGCACCTTTAGTGCTCATAAACTGCTATTTTAGCACCTTTAGTGCTCGTAAATGGCTATTTTAGCACGTTTAGTGCTCGTAAACGGCTATATTAGCACGTTTAGTGCTCATAAACTGCTATCTTAGCACGTTTAGTGCTCGTAAACTGCTATTTTAGCACGTTTAGTGCTCGTAAACGGCTATTTTAGCACCTTTAGTGCTCGTAAACGGCTATTTTAGCACCTTTAGTGCTCGTAAATGGCTATTTTAGCACGTTTAGTGCTCGTAAATGGCTATTTTAGCACCTTTAGTGCTCATAAACGGCTATTTTAGCACCTTTAGTGCTCGTAAACGGCTATTTTAGCACCTTTAGTGCTCGTAAATGGCTATTTTAGCACCTTTAGTGCTCGTAAACGGCTATTTTAGCACCTTTAGTGCTCGTAAATGGCTATTTTAGAACCTTTAGTGCTCGTAAACGGCTATTTTAGCACCTTTAGTGCTCGTAAACAGCTATCTTAGCACGCTTAGTGCTCGTAAACGGCTATCTTAGCACATTTAGTGCGCATAAACTGCTATTTTAGCATGTTTAGTGCACTAAACTGCTATTTTAGCACGTTTAGTGCACGTAAACTGTTATTTTAGCACCATTAGTGCTCATAAACTGCTATTTTAGCACCTTTAGTGCTCGTAAACTGCTATTTTAGCACCTTTAGTGCTCGTAAACTGCTATTTTAGCACCATTAGTGCTCGTAAACTGCTATTTTAGCACCTTTAGTGCACGTAAACTGCTATTTTAGCACCTTTAGTGCTCATAAACTGCTATTTTAGCACCTTTAGTGCTCGTAAACTGCTATTTTAGCACCTTTAGTGCTCGTAAACGGCTATTTTAGCACCTTTAGTGCTCGTAAACGGCTATCTTAGCACGTTTAGTGCTCGTAAACGGCTATCTTAGCACGTTTAGTGCATGTAAACTGCTATTTTAGCACGTTTAGTGCTTGTAAACTGCTATTTTAGCACCTTTAGTGCTCGTAAACTGCTATTTTAGCACCTTTAGTGCTCGTAAACGGCTATTTTAGCACCTTTAGTGCACATAAACGGCTATCTTAGCACCTTTAGTGCACGTAAACTGCTATTTTAGCACCTTTAGTGCACGTAAACTGCTATTTTAGCACCTTTAGTGCTCATAAACTGCTATTTTAGCACCTTTAGTGCTCGTAAACTGCTATTTTAGCACCTTTAGTGCTCGTAAACTGCTATTTTAGCACCTTTAGTGCTCGTAAACGGCTATTTTAGCACCTTTAGTGCTCTTAAATTGCTATTTTAGCACCTTTAGTGCTCGTAAATGGCTATTTTAGCACCTTTAGTGCTCGTAAACGGCTATTTTAGCACCTTTAGTGCTCATAAATGGCTATTTTAGCACCTTTAGTGTTCGTAAATGGCTATTTTAGCACCTTTATAATTTGGAAACCAAAAAAATTAGCAATTTTGAAGAATAAAAAGGGATGTAACTCTGATAAGATTTGTCGAAAAATGATCGCTAGCAAACTTGACCTAGATATTCATGAGATACACTTACATACCAAACCTAGTTTCAATATGACTATTTGTTCCCAAGTTATCATCTGGAAACCAAATATTTGGCAATTTTGAGGTATAAAAGGGGTATAACTCTAGTAAAAATTGTCGAAAAATTGTCATTATCGAACTTGACCTAGATATTCATAAGATACACTTACATGCCACACCTAACTTCAATCTGACTTTTTATTCACAAGTTATCATCTGGAAACCAATTCGGGACACACGAACGAAGTATAAAAAGGGATGTAACTCTGGAAAGATTTGTCGAAAAATTGTCATTATCGAACTTGACCTAGTTCTTCATAAGATACACTTACATACGACACCTCGCTTCAATCTGACTTTTCATTCAAAAGTTATCATCTGGAAACCAAGCACACGGACGGACGGACGACACCCATTTCTATAGTCCCCTTCGACGAAGCGTCGGGGGACAAAAGAGGAATAAGAAAGTTGCCATTGTTTCAAGAGCAGCATGCCAAATTTACGTGCTTATTTCAAGAACGCCAGGGATTTACAATCTTATGACTTTTCACAATGTGCCAGAGGGTTGTATCCTGTTTTCGTCCCCCGCCTCTCAAGTGGAGCGGGGTATATAGAAATGCCTGGCGTCCGTCCATCTGTTCGTCCGGATATATTGTAAGCGCTCTCAGATTTGTATTTGTTGACCAATTGATTTCAAACTTACACACAGGCATTATATTAAGAATATCTAGCTTAAGTTCGAAACTAGGCAAAATTCGAAAATAAAATTCTTGTAAAATCATGTTTTTTTTATAGAAAAAGTACATATTTTGAGAATTACACATTTCTCTGAAACTACAAAAGATAGGAACTTAATATTTGGAATGGGTGGAGATGCCAATGTGAAGTTGAGGATGCAACATTCCCCTCTCCCCCAGCTCAGCCCCACCCCTCTGGGGAATCTGTATAAAAAAATGTGACCAAAATCCCCACCCTAAACCATATATATTGATGATCAGGGTGACTAGGCAAATCAAATACCTTATAGCTAAGGCCCCAGGGGTCATACCCCACCTGAAGTGAACTTTTTAAATGCCCCAAGATTTTGACTTGCAACTCGGCTGTTGCATCTTGGATGTTTTCTAGATTCTATAAATATATCACATGGATAACATTACACTCACATTACATCTCTTTCTATTGCTTCGGGGGACACATGGCTCCGTGTTGCAATCTTGTTCAAATCATATTATGCAAATTACCCCTCTTTTTAACATTATAAATTTCCATAATGTAATCAGTCTATTTGTTCATAGAAACATGTACATGTACATATTTGTTTTCCATTTTTGACATCTACATTGTAGCTTGTTCATTTAAAAACATTTCTATAATAACATCACATGAAATTTTCTTCACGACAGGATAATCTGATTTGCTAACAGATCAACATAAGGAAAATATACAGTGGTTACACCAAATATTATTGACCTTTCATGCAAACAAAAAACTTTTACATGGACGCTAGATTGTAAAAATGAGATCAAAGTAATGCCATAAGCTTGTTTGGTTGTCCTAGGTATAAAGATGGCTCCTATAAATAATGCCGGTAATACCTACATGTATGTCTTGCCAGTCTAGAACAACATATTTAGATTATTCAGAGTTCACAGAATTCATAGCTTCAACAACTTCTGTCATCTGAATAGCTGATTCTAGATCTCCATCTTCTACTGTTTGTAAATTAAACCAAAAACCATGCAATTGGTATTTAATTTGTTGCTTCTGCGCTAAGCACGCAGCATTAAGAAGAAAGAGCAAAGACCTGTTTGCTCGGAATCAAGATAACGTATCTGAGTGGGACATTTTTACAATCTAGCGACCATGTAAAATTTTGTGTTTTTTTTGGCATGAAAGGTTAATAATATTTGGTGTAACCACTGTATATTTTCCTTATGTTGATCTGCTAGCAAATCAGATTATCCTGCAGTCGTGAAGAAAATTTCATGTGATGTTATTATGGAAATGTTTTTAATTTCCTGTATGTTGATGATGAGTGCCACTTTTACTCTGCCGAAAGTCTACCACGAGTTTGTAATCATGTACAATATGCATTATGTGCATACTGTTGTTACAGTAAGAGACAGATTCGTTGTAAACAGCCATACTCTACCAATGTACAGTAGTCAATCCAATCCTGTAAATTTGCTATATTTTTCATGTTTATCCAGACTGTTGCTTCATTGAACTAATACTATAAAAATGTAACTAAACGGACATCATCTCATTGAAAATTAACTTGTTCTCGCCATGGTATAACTGAAAATTGCTGTGTTTGAGATAGATTTCTTGTAAATAAAAATCACTCACTCTACTGTTTGTTTCTTTGCAATCTGAATTAGTGAATAGGAAGCTTAAGGAGATAGTGCCACTTTAGACAAAAATTATATAGAAAATATGATTTTTTTTAATGATAATATACCATAGATGAAATAAAGTTATAGTTAGCAAAAAATACATGGCCTCCACCAGTCCACCTCCCTTGTAGCAATTCTTCACCTCCTTTTAATACTGACAAATGACCAAAAACTCTAGTTTCCTATTGTTCTTTTTACAAAATCAATAAAATTTGTAGTACATCTGGGTTGTGCTAGAAAAATGTGCCTTGTATTGCATTTACTAGTTGGTCAGATGTCACAATTTCATTTCCTATGGTATCCTTATTTACATTTTCTGTTTTTTTCTTGACATTATCCCTTCTTTTGATGGCAAAATGAATGATTCATGAACGACGAGTCCTAGTGATGATGGAGTTGGACATATTTTCTTGACATCATCTTCTGTGTATAAAATACCATCTCCAATTTCACAAGATTTCCAAGCAACGATGTGTTTATCCCTACAAGACATTAAAAGATGTTTTGAGTTTTGATGAACATTAACTAAATTGCATTTTAAAAATGTTATAGGTTTTTCTGAGCCTCCATATCCTTTTTCTATGTAAAGTTTTGTACAGACTAATGAAGAATGAATGTCTAGCTGTTAATGTAACTGTTGTATCACAGTATGTCCTTAATTTCTTTTCGGTCACATCCAAATATTCTGATGTACAATGTAGCTGAAATATTGCTGAAAGTGGCACTAAATACCAAAATTATATTTTGTATATAATTGTATTTAAACAAAAAATTATACAGTAGTCAATCCAATCCTGTAAATTTGCTATATTTTTCAGAAATTATTTTTATTATGTAAATTTAACCAAATTTTACTTTAAGAAAAACTTTATCTTGTGATTATATAAAAAATGTATAAGAATAAAAAGATTGTAAACATACCAATTCAACAGGTACATTGTAGTAAAACACCATAATCCTCCAAGATTATCTGGCTATGGAACCGAGTCCTCTAAATGTCTTTAATTTCCTGTATGTTGATGATGAGTGCCTCTTTTACTCTGCCGAAAGTCTACCACGAGTTTGTAATCATGTACAATATGCATTATGTGCATACTGTTGTTACAGTAAGAGACAGATTCGTTGTAAACAGCCATACTCTACCAATGTACAGTAGTCAATCCAATCCTGTAAATTTGCTATATTTTTCATGTTTATCCACAGACTGTTGCTTCAATGAACTAATACTATAAAAATGCAACTAAACGGACATCATCTCATTGAAAATTAACTTGTTCTCGCCATGGTATAACTGAAAATTGCTGAGTTTGAGATACATTTCTTGTAAATAACAATCACTCACTATACTGTTTGTTTCTTTGCAATCTGAATTAGTGAATAGGAAGCTTAAGGAGATAATGCCACTTTAGACAAAAATTATATAGAAAATATGATTTTTTTTAATGATAATATACCAAAGATGAAATAAAGTTATTGTTAGCAAAAAATACATGGCCTCCACCAGTCCACCTCCCTTGTAGCAATTCTTCACCTCCTTTTAATACTGACAAATGACCAAAAACTCTAGTCTCCTATTGTTCTTTTTACAAAATCAATAAAATTTGTAGTACATCTGGGTTGTGCTAGACAAATGTGCCTTGTATTGCATTTACTAGTTGGTCAGATGTCACAATTTCATTTCCTATGATATCCTTATTTACATTTTCTGTTTTTTTCTTGACATTATCCCTTCTTTTGATGGCAAAATGAATGATTCATGAACGACGAGTCCTAGTGATGATGGAGTTGGACATATTTTCTTGACATCATCTTCTGTGTATAAAATACCATCTCCAATTTCACAAGATTTCCAAGCAACGATGTGTTTATCTCTACAATACATTAAAAGATGTTTTGAGTTTTGATAAACATTAACTAAATTGCATTTTAAAAATGTTATAGGTTTTTCTGAGCCTCCATATCCATTTTCTATGTAAAGTTTTGTACAGACTAATGAAGAATGAATATCTAGCTGTTAATGTAACTGTTGTATCACAGTATGTCCTTAATTTCTTTTCGGTCACATCCAAATATTCTGATGTACAATGTATCTGAAATATTGTTGAAAGTGGCACTAAATACCAAAATTATATGTTGTATATAATTGTATTTAAACAAAAAATGATACAGTAGTCAATCCAATCCTGTAAATTTGCTATATCTTTCAGAAATTATTTTTATTATGTAAATTTAACCAAATTTTACTTTAAGAAAAACTTTATCTTGTGATTATATAAAAAATGTATAAGAATAAAAAGATTGTAAACATACCAATTCAACAGGTACATTGTAGTAAAACACCATAATCCTCCAAGATTATCTGGCTATGGAACCGAGTCCTCTAAATGTCTTTAATTTCCTGTATGTTGATGACGAGTGCCACTTTTACTCTGCCGAAAGTCTACCACGAGTTTGTAATCATGTACAATATGCATTATGTGCATACTGTTGTTACAGTAAATAAGAGACAGATTCGTTGTAAAAAAAAGCCCTACTCAACCAATGCAAAAAGTTTTATCCAATCGATGTCGTCAATACCATGTACTGATGTAGGGCCCTCAGCCCATGTATACTTGGATCATATCATTACTATCACGACGATATTCCAAAGTTGGTAATTATATATATTCAGTAAAAAGTACGGAGTCTGTCCTGAAATGACAATATTTTTGACACAAGTCACAACATGCACACACAGTCAACACAACTAATCTCGTTGAGATTAGACTACCGAAGAAAGTTTCTGCTCTATACTTCCAGGATAATTTCTAAGTGAAATATTATATTTTGCATGAGTAACAACAACATTTCTCAATCATTTTAAAGTACAGCAGTCCATTTAGGTGATATTTGAGCAAAACCGGAAGTGATAACAATATACGGACAGAATGAAAAAAACCCAGAAAAAATATTAAATCAATCAATTTCATCATCAAAATTTATTGCTATTTTAACCAATTAAAAATAAAATTAGATATTTTGTAGAGGAGATCATATATTTTTCATTGTGCTATATAGTTTATTACAAATCGCCTGTTCACAGGAGATAATGTGTTCTGATATCCAACCTTTTTACATAATTTGATAATAAAAAAAATGTGACCATTCTGTTTTTAATTTGGGTATAATAGCAAAAATAGCACAAATAAACACTTGTCCTTGAATATACATTTATTTTTACTCAAAACATGTCATTGGTGACATAAGGTAAATCACTTTTTCTTGATTTTGCATGATCCTTACGTGGAGCCATACTTAAATTACAAAGTAATATGTAAACAACTTACCTATTATCGATCGATACTAAAATATATATAGTATAACTAATCGTAGATTTTGAATATCAAAATAAGACCACGAGTGACCGAAGTACGCATAGGGATTAAACGAGTGGGCGGAACTTGTTCCGTCCACGAGTTTAATCGTTAATGCGTATTCGGTCACGAGTGGTCTTATTTTGATATTCAAAATGTATGATTTAGTTATACTGTTTATTATATAGACTTTAATAAAATTCTTATATATTATTTTTTTTATTTGTATATTTGATTGCACGCGTGTGAATCTACGAGCAATGACTACAGGGTTCAGTTGAAAGGATCTGCCATCTTGAAAATGTGAAATCCTATTTTTCATATTTACAACAATGTACAAAAATAATTAAAATGCTTACCTTGAAAGCTTATTTTAGTTAAATTAAATCACAATTGAAGCGTATACGAAGCCAAATAGCGTCTAATCTTTACGTTTCAAACTGCAAGTCTTCATATGACGTCAATGACTCATATTTGTTATGTGCCAAAGTCATCAATAACATTTCGGGGATTTTTTTCAGCTTACAATCGTATGTGTATTCACCGTTGCACAACAAGGGACGTAACCACCACACTTATAGTTTTGCAAAAGTAGTTCCGGCGGGAAAAAACTGATATTTCACATGTGAAATACCGGAATTTATTTCACGGATAAATCCCCATAATTCACACCTTTCTATATAATAAAATTCATATACTACATGACAGTACAGCTTGCGAAATTATATACATTACTTAAGATCTTGATTTTGCATGATCCTTACGTGGAGCCATACTTAAATTACAAAGTAATATGTAAACAACTTACCTATTATCGATCGATTCTAAAATATAATTCATATACAACATGACAGTACAGCTTGCGAAATTATAACATTACTTAAGAGAGAAAAAAAAAACAAATTCCATAACAAATGAATTGAAACTTTCAAACAAATAAAACTATACTTGCAAATTAAATTACTTGCAACTATTCAAACTTCAAATATAACTGCAGTAATGTTACAAACTAAATATACTTATCTTTCAGCAGAGTAATTTCTTTCCTATTTTTTTTCTTTCCTAAATTGTTTCATCGACTGACAGCGCAAGAATGAATACCAACGGCAAATATATTCAGCAATACGATGTTTTCGAGCGTAATGCAGCACGTGAAATAAATGTTCATTATTCAGACAGACTGAAATTACAAAGTGCAAACTTTCTTAAAAGGCAGATGTAAAATGTGGAATGAAATGAAATATGTGAACTTTATGTATCAATTCAATAAATCAATTTAATACTTAGAACATTAAATTATATTAATTGTATACCTATCTTTTGTATTCTTCCAACAATGAAAATAAAAACCTGGAACAACATTAGGCTAACACAGCATAAAACATACATATTACATTACACACATAGATATTACCATATGCAAGTACAACTTAATAAAGTTATCAAGAAAATTTAATTCATTCATAATTAGTTATAATCATGAAAACGAGACAAAAGCCCCTCATTTGCATTCAACTATAAACAGGTGGTGCAGTCGTACCAAAAGAATGAGGTATCTTTACCATAAATTGGTTGATGGTGTTGTGTTCATCCTTCACCAGATCTGAAAGCAAAATGGAGTCATATATTGTAATCTGCTATATCAAACAACCTCTAGAAAATTATTTTCATCAGTGACATTTGCTACAGTTATTCATCATTAAGTTAATAGTAGAAAAGTCTTCATTCAGACTTGTTATCATTATTCATTTTGTTGCCTCACTTTTTCAGTCTCTAGTTAGACTGATTATTAATTAATGCCATTACAGATTTAGCTTTTTTCAGGATTTTGCTGCCTGTATTTTTCAGTCTCTATTTAGACTGATTATTATTTACTGCCATTGGAGATTTAGCTTGTAGTTTAGTATTTAGTTGCCTGTATTTTAAAGTCTCTATTTAGACTGATTAGTATTTACTGCCATTGCAGATTTAGTTTGTAGTTTAGTATTTAGTTGCCTGAAATATTTAGCCTCTATTTAGACTGATTATTAAATACTGCCGTTGAGGTTTAGCTTGTAGTTTAGTATTTAGTTGCCTGTATTTTTCAATCTATTTAAACTGATTATTAAATACAGCCATTGCATATTTAGATGGTAGTTTAGTATTTAGTTCCCCGGATTTGTTAGCCTCTATTTAGAATGATTATTAAATACTGCCATTTCAGATTTAGCTTGTAGCTTAGTATTTTGTTGCCTCAATTTTTTAGTCTCTATTTAGACTGATTATTAAATACTGCCATTGCAGATTTAGCTTGTAGTTTAGTATTTAGTTGCCTGGATTTGTTAGCCTCTATTTAGACTGATTATTAAATACTGCCATTTCAGATTTAGCTTGTAGCTTAGTATTTTGTTGCCTCAATTTTTTAGTCTCTATTTAGACTGATTATTAAATACTGCCATTGCAGATTTAGCTTGTAGTTTAGTATTTAGTTGCCCGAATTTTTTAGCCTCTATTTAGACTGATTATTAAATGAGAGTTACCTCCCATTGTCCACGTAATTAACTGTGAAATTAGAAATTTCATCAGTGCATGGAATTCACACAATGGAATTAAGATTTTATGAACAACCCAAAGTAAGATATAATTATGTATATTCATGACCACATGCTAAAAATAGAAGCCACTTCAAAGAACACGATCTCGTGAGATCTCATTATTCAAAATGGCTTCATGCTAAACAAAGGAAATATTCCCGTTTAAAAAAAACCCATCGCAATCCTAATCTTTAGAAACGTTTTTGTTTAGATTTTTTGTGTATTTTTATTTTATTGGGATTTTAGCTTGTCTTTGGTGTAGTTTTACTATGGCAGAAGCTGGCGATGGTACCGTAAAACCCATCGACATTGATATCAGATCGGGTAACGCTTATTCCCCCCTTATGATTCATAGGGAGCTTCTGAACGCTCAACGCTAGATTAGAGCGAAAGAGACAAACATCCTCTCACAAGAGAATGAAAGACAAGAAGTCAAAAAAGAGGAAGCTTGTTAAAAAAAGTAGGAGGGATAGTTCCGACTCAGAGTCGAACAGATAGCGATTCTGCGCCCTCCCCTGCTTTAGTAGTGACTCCTGGGGGAGCGGTGAATCCTCTGGCGAGAATGATTCCGAGTTATCAGAATCTTCAGATGCGTCTGTAAAAATTTCACATGAGGGTAATAATAAGGATGGGCACGTCAGAGATGACAATGGAAATGCTAGATATACCCGTTTTGACTTGGAAGATACTTAGAAATTCAAAAGTGTGTTGCCTGACGAAATGGCAGACTGATTAGTCAATTACAGAACAAAATACTGTTCTCTGAAATTAAAACAAGTCCAGATGATTTTAACTTAGTATTAATGATTATGGTCCTCTACAACGATTAGCTATGTAATTTTGTATCTGTGGCAAACAATGGTGATGTGCAATTCTTGTCTCAGAATCGTCCAAGAATCCACACAGGATATGAAAAACCAAATGAGCGATTCAGACTCAGGTCGACCTGTAGTGTACATGATATAAGACATATATTGTGCTTATTCAATATTATATTTTTATTTTTTCATTTTATTAACATGTATGTAACAGATGTGAAAATATTTATTTATTTAAAAAAACATTATTTCACCGTGTAAATGTCATTTGTTTTCAACTTTTGACTTTTATTCACAAGAAAGATCAAACACTTTCAAAGAATGTTGCACGAAAGATTTTGTCTTTAAATAGTTATAATATCAAGAAATAGCATACATATATTTATAAATAAGACAACCTCTTTCATGCAGTGGGTATCGTATTCACTTCGAATTATGGCTACCATAGGTTCGATATATAGATGGCTTATAACTATAAATTGTATAAATATAATATCATCAGCCTTACGGAAGGAAATGTCACAACCATGATATTCATCAGGAAGCCAAGTACACATGGTGTTCAACAACATTATTCTACTGTACTGGTACTAACATTGCATGTAGCCAAACGTCGGGTTCGAAAATGGCGGAAAAATAAACACAATGTCCTCGACGGTCTCTGAAGTGTCATTGCAATTGTCGGTGGGTCGTTCGCCAGTAACGGTGTATTTACAAATCGGTTGTAATGAGCAGGGAGTAACTACAATGTCAAGGATATTTGTTGTGAATGTGTGACGTAAAAATGTTTTAGACATTTACTTTCGTAATTAAAATACTTCATAGGATTCATAGTTATTGATGGAGATGGTAAACGAGAAATATTCTATCCTCCTAACTGAATTTAATACTGCGTTGACTATTTTACCTATGTTGTTCCAGTTTTGTTATAAATGCTGTTATAGTGACAAGCGAAACCTTCGAACCGTGATGAAAGCGGGAGGTTTGGCGCCGTAAAATCTGATTCACCCACCATTTCTTTTGAAATGCCTGTACCAAGTCTGGGCCATTGCAGTTTTCCCAGTTTTCCGGTTGTTGACTGATTTTGTCTGTTTGTTGATTTACGAGTTTTGACTTTCCCTTTGGAGACTGCTCGGTGTTCGGTGATTTTGTTATTACCCTTTTAAATAAGGACATTACACATGTTCACACGTTTTTAAAGGAATTCAGTCTGTTGTAGTGAGAGTCATAGCAGGGGGTGTCCAATATATCACCATGGGCAGCATATTTTACAGAAATAAAGTCTGAAGAATATAACTCAAACGCCGACCACTTGAATAGATTTCTGCTTCACTATTGCCAAATCAGTAAAAAAACGTTTACAGAAGCAAACCTAGAAGAATAATTTCAGAAGAATATAGCTCAAAGGCCGACCAGTTGAATAGATTTCTGTATCACTATTACAAAGAACGCTTACTTTTGGCAGCTTAATGGACTTATACGACAAAAGAACATAATATTTAACGCGATTATTTAAATGAGGAAGAAATGATAAAGTATGCAGTACAAGTGAGAATGGCAATAGTGTGGTGATTTTAGTCATAAATCCTCTCAACCTCTTGACACAAACTTTGACAACAGCAAAGAATGGACTGAACAATAGTCTATGTAAGTGTTAGAACTAACAGGCAGACAGGTAAGCTTACTATGAGGATGGAGATCTAAAAATATATTGAAAAGATAATGACTGCTCTTTCACACAGATTATGACATTTTAGAAGATTTAAATTTGACATAAACAAATTGTTGACATTTTAGCAGATTTAGATTTAATATAAACACATTTTGACATTTTAGCAGATTTAAAATTGATTAAAATGTCATGAGAAGCACAATGGGGGAAGACCGACTAAATGCATTGCTGCTTCTATATGTCCACATATATATCAAACTCGACTATGATAAAATAATAGATGACTATAAATAAGGGTAATAACAAAATTACCGAACACCGAGCAATCTTCCAAAGGGAAAGTCAAAACTCATAAATCAATAAACAGACAAAATCAGTCAACAACTGGGAAACCACAATGGCCCTGACTTGGTACAGGCATTTCTAAGGAAATGGTGGATTGAATAAGATTTTACGCTGGCAAACCTCTCGTTTCCATTACGGTTCAAAGGTTCCGGTTGTCACTATAACAGCATTTACAACAATACTGGAACAAAATAGGTAAAATAGTAGTCAAACAGAACTAAATTCTCGAAGAAATCCCAGAAAAATCTTTATAATGAATCCTGTGGGTGACATTTAAACTGTACCAAGTTAGTCGACGTGAAAAAAAAAACATTTGGCATTAAAATACTGGTATTGAAATGTGTTTTTACCAACCAGCATCCCTATACAACTGAATCTGGTATCAGAGGTGAAATTGAAGCGGTACCAACGTAGACGTAGGCGACAAGTCCAAGTATTCAGTCAATGCAAAACAGTATTTTTACCGTGAAATCATCGCAAGTCAGCTGCTCCAGGAGTGTGCCTTTCTCCATGGACCAACCGTCTAGTGAATAAATTGTTGCTTATAATATTGTAAAATAAATATAATAAATAAATAATACTTATTACCTCTTTTTATCACATATTTTATTGAAATAACGCCGAATTTGCATGTGTAATAAAAGCAGACACAGACAAGATACACATATACTGGTACGATACCAACATCGAAATAAACTACCGATACTGAAGATATCAGCAAAGAATGGAAAGCTGTAAAACTGTACGAAGTCCATACGACACAATGAAATTGGCCTACCAGACGGAATTTAGTGACGGACCGACGTCTCTATTTGAGCCATTCGACCCGGACGATCCAGCACTCATCGATCGCTTTCCATAATATAATCCTGAAATAGATATTGGTGATAGACCACCGACACCAACACAGGCAATAAGTAGCAGGCAAAGACCTAGCAAGAAAACAAATATCTGTCCGCAATACATGAGCAGGGTAGACGGACGTAAAATCCTCACAAACGAACGAAAATTATGATTTTCAAATGTACAAAGAAATAAAAACATTAATTATACATAGGTGCCGAAAGGAATTGAATTCATTCAAAATGTAGCTACAATAATACTTTGCAATTTGACAGGAATTAAACACATACAGTAACGGATTGATTGTTTAATTTCTAATCAATCCATTTTCGTATTTTTTTCTATTCAGTAGAAAGTTTGTAACTTTTGTACAGAGACCAAGCGGGAATTTCAAATACGAACAATAAAGGCCTTGACTGTTTCACAATCTAGGTATACACTTTTAATTATAAAACATTTTTCACATCTTCGTACTACCAGTACAGTACAGAGATTTAATCCATACAGTATCCCCCCAAAATTATTGTACTGTCTGTTGTTCAACTTGTGGTTACCTTAATTGCATGATTAGCCCTAGGGGAACAGTCATTAAATACCATCTGGGGGGGGATATTTTTCTGGAAGTTTACATAATTTGAAACAACCCCCTCATAAACAGGATATATAATTTTTCAGCCCCCTCAAATAAATCATATACATTTTTTCACCCCCTCACAAAGAAAACGTCCTGACAAATGCCTTAGCCTGAGATACTGCTTCATCAAAGTTTTTGCTTGGGTTCTTTATGTTTGCAGTTGTACTTATTTTGTTTCATTGTTAATGTTAATTAGTTATTTGTTCCCAGATATTGCAACTTCTATCATGTCTATCTAGAAGCACATACACTGGTTGTATAATTGCTAATATTGAAGTTAGGGTATAAACAAATGATACATACACAATTCAATCAATCAATAAGTCTTTTGGTTTTGTGTTTTTGTTTTTTTAACTATTATATCCATATAATAATTTATTGGGTACTATTTGTTCTTATTTCTTAATAGGTAAATGAAAGTATCAATTTGAATAATTGCAAAAACAAATATTTATTTATACACTGGCTTTGTTAATTACATTATTTCATAGGCATGCATACATGCAGAGCAAAGCGCATAATATTAATCACCAACCTAGTTTTGATCATAATCTTCTTCATTCACACTTTCATCCTCCGATACATTCTTACTTTCACCCTCATCCATTTCTTTTTCTTCACATTCGTTTTCACTATTGTCACTTTCACTTTCATTGAAAATTGCATTTTGTTCATAATAATACCAAAATTTCGAAGCAGAAAATGAATTCAAATTGTCTGCAATTAAACATTTTGCCTCATTAGTGAAACTATCTTTTGCAAATAAAACATTGAGCGCTTTCATGTATTTGACACCAACACTTGGGACATTGTCAATGTCAATATTATTTGTTTTGAAATTTCCTTTAAGTTTATATATATCGTTTACACTTTTCATTGACTGTTTGAATACAAATTCCTCGGGCACGGTTTTAACATCAGGAGATAATTCATTGACTAAATATTGACATTGATTACAAAGAAGCTTTAGTTTTCTTTTTTGCGCCTTCCTTTTGCTATGGGATTTCTTTCTTTTGACACGCCCTTCATTTGATCGACCCACAGGGCCCTTGTGTCCAAATAGTTTCTGGTATTTTTCTAGAAAGCACTCACATTTTGTCAAGGAGTTTTGAATTTTATCAATTAGCTCTTTTAAAAACATTATCAGTTTTGTATTGAAAGAGTGCTGAACACTATAATATGGTTTCCTCAGAATACGTCCAGATTGTTCAAATATATCACATGTTTGTTCTTTAATGCTTCTATCCAACAATTGCACTGATTGTTTAAGCCTATCCAAGCAACAGAGTCCCTTTCTCAAAAATATGCCCTACAGAACTGGGGTTGTGTCCTGAAATATAATCCATATTCTCCTTTAATTTGTCATGTCTTGATTTTAAATCCCATTGCCTTGTTGACTCCTTCACAAATACTTTGCGGAAAATCAAATTATCACTTTTATATTCCCAAACTGCAGAGTAAAATTCTGGGAGCAATTAATTAAAAAAATGTACATTTTTCATTTTTTTGGTACTGGGTACCACCCATATTTCGTGTCCTCTCAAACAGCAGCACCTTTCAAGGACAGGGAATCCTCTGATTTGAGTTGGTTTCGGTTGTGATATACATGTATACGATTTCCTTTGCTGTGAAAGGTATCAGAACACGTTTTGCAATAGTCTGAAATTAGAAAATTAAATGCAAATGTACATAATCATATTATACTTTAGTATTTAGGCTGTTTAACTACTCCCTTGAATAATTACACTAATATCCAATTTAATTAGCAAGCCTAGTTAAATATGTGTACATTGTGAACTTTCCATAATGAATTATACATTTTTCGCTTTTCTTAAAATTTGTATTTAGTTCCTTTTAAAATAAATACAACATATTCAATGTAAACACTTGTATATATGTTAAGTGAAAAAATTATTGGTAGTTTAAAAATGTATTATTTACTTAGATCACAGTCTTCACAGAAGATTAAAACCTCGTTTATTTCACACATCTTACAAAGCTTTTAGCCATTTTCCTCTATGTCACCTAATCTGTGAGACTGAAGTTTTCCCTAAAATGAATAAATCAAACTATTCGATAAAAGTAATACATATTTCAATGCATTTTGAATAAGTGTTTATAATATTAAAGTAATTGTAAATTTATATGAAAATAACCAATAAAAGGATGAAAATGCAAAACATATCGGTAAAAAAATATTAATGTTTGATGTGAAATCTTATCAATCATAAGTAACTATATTTATTTATACTCTTCTATGAAGAAGTGTTGAACAATCCAAACAGTAATTCAAAGCACTTCTTTGTTGCTTCAGCATCAGTACAATGCTCACATATGAAAATATTAAGAAAGGTTAATACATGTACATGTTTAATTTGTAATTCGTAATCACTATCTGACTATATAGGAATGTCAAATGGAAACTTTCGCTGTTCATTAAAATTTGTATACTGTCTAGTAGAGTGTATTTTCAAGTATTATAACATAGCTGTTAAAGTGGTACCTTGCCGTCTTAACACCTCACCCCTATAACTATTTTTTATTATTCTATTACCATATCAATTTATGAAAATTTCTCTGACATTTTTCAAAATATTTTGAGTATTCAAAGGTATTAATTTCCAACACAGTACATGTCTATAACATAAAATATAATTTAATTACTCACATTCCCATTTTCATCCAGTGCTTAAGAAGTTTTCATCTGTATAAAATCCAGCTATAAGTTAAAAATTGTTCCTTCAATATTTACAGTTTATCAATAAAATGCTTGGAAATATGCATCAACATCAAATGTGTACATCCATTTAGATAAACGTCTGATTCGGAATCCCCAAAAAACTTTCTCTGTTTCCAGTGTGATGTTAATCGTCCAAATCTATTGACACGTACAGTAGGGGGTCTCTCTTCCTCTTCATTCTCAGATTCACTTCCTATTTCCAGTTCAATTTCTTCATCAGATACATCTGTTATTACATCATCATCTTCATCAGTGTCAGATGTCTCGGTTTCTTTATCCTGGTCATGCCGGTTTCCAGATTTCTTGTACTGATTAATTGATTTCTGTCTCGTTATGTGTACCTCCACTATATACACTTTCTCAGATTTCTTCCTTGGAATAGGATGACACAGTTTCGTAGCAGTTAACAAATTAACACTTAAATCTTTTATCTTTCCTTTAGAATGCAAATCTAGCCAGTCAAACTCATCAACCTTTCTACTTTTTTCATGACTTGCATTTTGTTTTCTATTTTCCATACGTTTTTCTTTCTTGAACTGGATCATTTCAATGTGTATCAATTCTGCTTTTATTAACGATTCGTCCTCAATAGCATATTTTACACTGAAGGTTTTGATATCATCCAACATGTCAGACTTTAATTTCCCTTCATTAAAAAGTTTTCGCAACTGAAATCTCGGCTGAAAGTCGTCAGTTTCTTGTTTTTTGCTGGGGTGTTTCGTCATACTTTACGTACTGAAAATTGTTACCTGTATCAGGAAAAGGTCTTGGCACATTCGATATGGGTTTTCCTGATCAGTCTTTCCTACAAAAATCACAAATGCTGTCTAAGGTATCTTCACAGTTAAAACGAACATACTCCATATATAATTCCCCTTCTGTAAAATGTGTTTCATAAAACTTTGTAACTTGTCATAATAATGAAATCCAGGTACAGTTTGTCGTTTTGAGGGAGCAGTGTCCAAATACTTCTTAAGTGATAATTCATCATTGAAAAATAATTCATCTTTTTTTATATGACACAAGTCCTGTCATGAAACCGCCTATCGGTCCCGGAGCATTTTCAACTCTTCTGGACAAGTCTTTGCATGTCTGAGTGACATTTAATTTGTATATTTCATCCTCAAGGTTTTCGATTTCTTCTATTGACATTTGCTTAACATTATCACTTTCAATATCCAGTTTCTTATATTCCCATGGTATCGAGCCACCATCGGAAATGGCTTTTCCTACGGCAGCTTGCGTTCTCCCTACTTCATTTTGACAGTCTCCGTAGGCTCTACGGATCCTGGTGTAAAAATCAAGGTTATCAATTAGGACTTTTTCGGCTGCCCGAAAACGCACATATCTGCTAGACTTTCCAACTCCTGGTCCGCCGTCTGTCAACTCCAAAACTCTTGGTTTGATTTTACGAAGTTCAAAGTCATCAATTGTTTCCAATAAGCCTAGGCAAGAGTTTCCAATAGTTTTGATCATGCGAATGACAATGGTATGATCTTCTGGACCTCGCAACCTGTCTAGCACTTCATATATTCCTTTTTTTAACGTTTTCTGTAGCCTCCAACAATCAAAAAAAGCACTGTTTTTCGTACTCTGTTTTTCCATAGGTAATAAAAGTATTTGACATATCAATTGCTTTTTCTAGGTGAGAAGACAAATATTTTATCCGTAGCTTTTCATATCATGTAAAGGGACACTCTGGATTTGCTGTTGCTTTAATTATATCAGCATGCATGCTTTGTTGAATATAATGAGAAGCTTTGTCCCGCAATATCGCTGATATTCTGTGAAATTCATTTGACAATTGAATGTTGGCGTTTCTATTCCTTTCATACAACTGGTTTTTCATATCGTAACCTTCTATCTTCAGACGCCCAGACACTACCAGAACTCCCAGTGTAATATTTTGGTCTGAAAACGCAGACATTACCATTTCCACTTTATTACCTACGGACGTCACTTCTTTCATGGAATATCTGTGGCTGCTTGGTGTTATATTCAGTTTTGCTTGTGCAAAATCATATTTTGGCAGCCTTCTTTGCTTTGTCACATCAACAGGCTGAAATATCTTAAACTTATCTAGTCCATCTGAGGCTTCAGGTTTCAGATAAGCTTTATCGTCCATACTGTGTATCAAATCTAAGTCTTTGCCAGATTGGAATAAATGCAGTACTGCATGTTTTGTATGGATCTTGTTTTTTTCTTCGGATTTTGTTGGCTTTTTAGATGAAAACAACCATTTCCCTCGGTGACGTTTTGATTGGAGACTTTGAATGTTCTTCGGTCTAGCTCGATTGTACACAGTTGTAGAGGATTTAATCGGATCCTTTCCTTTAGATGTTCAGAATCTGAGGTGTTTACTGCTACGGATTTTCCGTATTTACCACGGATTTGAGATGCAAAATACGGACTACGGATTTGTTCGCAAAAATACGGTTTCTGTGGCATTTCAAAATTATTATTTCCCACACTTAATTTTCCACGAAGCGCTTGAATACTTGTATATATGAGTCAACGCATAAAACGTTAAAACGATCAAGACTTGGAATGCATTCGGAATACTTCTAATTTATCGTCTGTTTAGCGTCTGAGAAATGTGCTCGCTTGAAAATCCGAAATGAAAAGATGTCATCAGCCAAAGGTGCAAAGCGGGTTCTGGATTTGGGGGTGGAAGATCACGACGTCAATTGTACGCCGCCAAAGAAAAGAAAACAAACACTGCAGAAGTATACAGACTCATATCACGATTTGTGGCCTTGTTTGACGGCATCCAAGCGTGCAAGTCTGATTTTTCGTGCAGTCATGCCGGTAAAATGATTGTAAAACTAAAAGACACGTTGAGTCTAAAGTGCATAAACACCATGACACAAACGAACATGTCTTACTCTATGAAATCATTTGTGGGGCTTTCAAAATCATGTTTCCTGATTCAAAGATTGCTCAAGGTTTGTAGTCATTTTTATACTTCTATAGTAGGCAAGAGATGGTGTATGGTTTCATATCTTATAAATGAACCTGATCCACACCTCTCGTTTTCTTTCTTTATTCCCTTCTTTTTGGTCTGGGATTTATAAGATTTGGGGGATTAAAACCTTATTTTCTAGGGGAAGTGCTGCCCAAATTTTTTTCACTTTTGGACTTGTCATTTTTGTTTTGCCTATCCAGGGATGTTCTGGTGTAATCATTGGTGTCTGTGTCAAGCTTTTGAGTGAATTTAAAAACTTTGTAAACAATAGTTAATATGATTGAACCGATGTACATGTAGCTAGTAGAATTGAAGTAATTATATTATTCTAATATCTAGTGCAGCTGAACTTCTACATAGCTGAATAACATACATTATGCTAATAGGACATAACTGAGTTTAACAAATTTCCCTGTCATTTATTTCAGAAACAAAGGTAATAAATCCTATAAAATTTCTTTAGTTTCTTCAAAACATGACTCAGATACTGTCAGAATGCAGGAAATGGCATCTAATTAAAAAAAAAATATGTCAGACCCCCTAGAAAGTTCGTGTCACTTTGCGATGCTCAACGGTGATACTACTGACAGATGTCCAAAACTACTGATAAAACTGGCCAATACTACTGATAGCCTTCATTTTGGGTAAACACCTCTGTGTTCTGTGAAAATTAATGATACTTTTAAAGTTCTTTTTTCTAACAGCATGGTTAAGGTAAAGAACGGAATCATGGCGTCTTCTATGTACTGTCACTTTTGATTCTATGCAATTGAGTAAAAATTCTTCATCTTCCTCATCTAGTTTTTCCAACGGATCAGCTCCTAATCTTCTCTTCTTAACTCTGTTTTCATCGATTAAACTTTTTGCTGTTCTCTTAACTGCCTTTTGGAAACGTTGAATATGGTATGAATCCTCTTGTGTTTTCAGTTTCTGTTGATCTTCGATTAGTACTTCCAAATTATTGTTTTGCTCCATCAAATCACCTACGAATGGCAACTGATTGTGACTAACAAACTTTTGATATGTATCTATTGTCAATTGTAACGATTTTAGTTTATCATTTGATTTATTAAGTTTTTCCTCCAGTCGTAATTTCACAATATCTTCTGCAGCTGTGATTGCATTTTCACATTCGTCCGCAACGTTTTTTATTCTGTCAATTTGTCTCTTTGAAGATTATGGGTTCATTCCATAAGCGTATGCCGTATCATTTGAAACTGAGGATGTTGAAATAATTAATGCTTTTGTGCATTGTTTATCATATTCAGTGTCCATAGAACTTATAATTTTATCCACGGTGTCCAGTTGTATTTTTGAATCATGAAAGGAGTTTTCTTGAATCTGTTTACACAAATACAAAATAACATTTTCGAAACGAAATGAAAACAAAATCCAACGAAATGAAACGAAATCTGTAAAGTAAGAAAACAAAATATAACGAAAAGAAACGACGAAATATGTAAAGTAAGAAAACGAAATCCAACGAAAAGACTGAAATGAATTGACGTTCAAGAGTTAAAGCTCATTTAGAGTCGCACGATCATCGTTTTAATAAAGTCTTATAATCGCAAAGTAATGAATATATTTAATCAGTGTTAATTTTAAATTTATGGACCGTCGCAGGATTTCCGCTATTGTTGCGCCACATTCGTGCCATTATCGCGCGATTTCGAAGTAGAATATGTGTCTCACGACGTTCGCGCGAACGTCGCATGACGGACTCTCTTAGCCTTTTTTTTCGGACATTTGGAAAGGGAAGATTTACACTAACAGGTTTTTATAATTATTTCTATCATTATTTATTATTAATTATATCCCCTCGCCAACAAAAGTTGCGGGGATATAATAACGGCTAGTGTCTGTCCGTATCTTTTCTAGTGAACACTCTTGTCAACAGGGTACAATGGATTTTGATTAACCAAACTTGGTTTACACTTGGTACTTAACAAAGATCTATAGATCCCCAATTGATTTTAAAGGTCACGGGTCAAAAGACAAAGTCACATTTTTTTGGGCTTACACTTAGTGACTGAAAAAGCTCTAAAATCCTAATGATTTTCAATGTCATTATCAATCCACGGTGAGAGGAAACATCACGCTTTGCATTCCTATTGTTAAAATAACACAATGCCACTTAATTCAGATCAATTGTTCTCGAAAAAAAATACTCGTGTGGATAGCGCATTTCCGCCGTTGTATACAATTTCATATAAACATAAAATAATACATATAAACGGTTGTATTAAAATAACGTTTGGTTGTAGTGAAACAACGCACAGGAAAACCTGACGCACAGATAAAAATTATATATATATTGGTGGGCAATAATTAGCAGATTCCAAAATTATGAAAATTATCCGGTATTATTCTCTCCTCAGAATTTATTTTGCAACATAAATGCCCAACTTTGTGCAATTATTGCTGGTTGCGTTCGTCAGTCCTAACACCTCAAGTGTTTCTGTGCGTTGTTTCTATAATCATAAAAACAGATCCACGACAATATTTTATATTCGGTTGCAATTTGGGGGGAGCACTGACGACGGTACGCGAAGTGGCCTACAAACTATCAAAAGATTAAACACTATGCAAAAGTTTACAGCAATTCCGGATAAAACAATACTAGTATATTTCTCTCCTGGGTGGATAAGATAAGAAGAAGAAAACTCCAGTGTAATCGGACTACCAATTTATTATTTTGAGTTGTTACCTCCGATTTCTTGATTTCAGACACATTATAACCTTATTACATACATGGGAAACGCACGTTCTCATACATACATACACTTATATAATAACTGAAGACTTAGACATGAACTTTGTTTCCATATTTCCTCTCTGAATACCTTATCGTATTACATAAAACGCTATATATAACGAGAACGGATACATAAGTTCAAATTTGATGTTGCTATAAATCTGTAGATTTCGTAAGAGTATGCCCCTATGCTACCTTGGGACTGCAACAGATGGCTAAATTTTCCTCCCCTATCCAGCTCTCCCATTTTCCAGGCAATGGCAGTCAACAAAATGTTTTCACAGCCTCGCTTTTCTTTATCAAATTGGTTTTTTTCAACTTGTTCTCGTCCCGATTATGCATGAAATATTAGCGACTGAATGTTAAACAAACAACAATAAATAAATCAATCTGAAGTGCGCGTCCAGTCGGTATCAAATAGAAAATACTGAGATGCGGAATCCTAGTATTTGAATGAATGTTGAATATTATTGTAATTTTCAATCAAATTTCAAGGTAGGATCCCGTGCGTCATGCTTACTGACCATAGGTAAAGACACGTTTCGATAGGTAGCTTAGGTCGAGTTACGTAATTTTGTTGGATATCTCTAATAGTGTTTACAAAGAATAAACGTTTATTTCCTTTCAATTTTTGTCTTACTTTACAGAATTCTTCGTTTTTCATTTGATATTGTTTTCCTACTTTATAGATTTCGTCGTTTCTTTTCGTTATATTTTGTTTTCTTACTTTCCAGATTTCGTTGGATTTCGTTTTCTTACTTTACAGATTTCGTTTAATTTCGTTGGATTTCGTTTTCTTACTTTACAGATTTCGTTTCATTTCGTTTTCTTACTTTACAGATTTCGTTAGATTTTGTTTCCGTTTCGTTTCTTTTCGTTTCTCAGTTTACCATCACCCAAAATCATTTGCGTATAGTTCTGCCATTCTTTGGAATAAATTACCGTGTAATATCAAATTATCTGCAAGTTTAAGTATATTTAAATCAAAATGCTTTACATATCTTAATGACATTTCAAATTAAGATATTAAGAAAATAATAATAAATATGCTACTTCATTTTATGTATGAAACATTGTATAATAGGATTTAAAATATTATATTTTAAATCGATTATCTGAGTTTCATAAATATGTCGTACGTTATGGTCTTATCTAATTCGTGATAGGATGTTGGGTTTAAGTCATATTATTGATTTGGGCGTTTTCCGGAAGTGTCCCCTTTTTCAATCAAACGTCGAACAAGACAGTCAGGTTTACAAACGAAGGGGTTTAACCCAAAAATTTCCAGAAGTTTTCTGCAAAGATTATTGTGATACTCACACTTAAACGTTTATTTGCAAGCGATGGGTCTTTTTAACATTATATTGGTTGTTTGAAAAATGTGCTGGACATGCTGTCCTGATCAATCGTCAGATCATGTGCAAAATGTAATTTTGTGAATAGCTGATAGTATTTACATGCGTTCAAGATATATTTGTGTCATCTTCGATACACAGTATGTCTATAAATACACATACCTCACATGTACATGTGTAGATTAAAAATAAACTGTTGAACCACATGTTCCGTCGGCTACAGCAATACAACGAAACAATGTTGTTGCTAGAATTTTAACCAAACAAAAAACGTATTTTGATTCATCTGTTAATCGCAATGCATCGGCAATCCTAAAATTTTCTCCAAGCAAAAATATATGCTGCTTTACAAACGGTCATTAAACTCGCATCAGTCAAAGGAATTACAGAGTTGCCTTGTACACGTAATGGGTATTCACTCAGACACTGATGTTAAAATAAAAACTTACATTTTCATTTACCTTTTACATGTATGTAATGCATCATCAATCCTAACATTATTTGTTTGTAGGAATGTCGCTTTTGGCACTAGCTGTATGTTGCAGTGGGAGTGTAGCTGGGAATACATGCACATGTATTTGATGTTAAGAGCTTGATAAACAATAATTTGTTATATACTAAAGAGGGCACACTGTAAGTTCCCAGCTCCTCTCCCTAATCTGCAATTTAGTAGCTAGTGCTTTACAGAAATACATAATGGGTATCTATTTCAGATTACAATGCTTCGTAGATCCTCATGAAAAAGAACAGCAAATCCGGTAGGGAGGGCAGATTTTAGCTCCAGCCGTAAGGCGTAAAGTTTTGTCGCCGCCCCAAGCCGTTTCAAGTGCATCTCTACCCAGGACAACTTCTACCGCAACTCGACCCATTACCACATCAATAGGAACAATGTCTCAGACCATCTCACCTGCAATTCTATCTCCGGTTATTTCAATCTTGTCAGCTTGTCATCTCATTCGCAACCATTATACCAATATATGGTACCCAGCAATCCACAACCATTGCAGCTTCATAATGCTGGAATTAGTACTGCTTCTTTGCCGGCATCACATGTCAGTACTAACACTGCATGTGCTGTCAATCCTGACCATCTGTCAACAGCAGGTAATGATGTTATTCTAAGTGATAATCCATTGTTATGTTCAAGGGCAAGCAACGATTTATCTAGAAATGTTTCGAATAGTTGGAAACAAAAAATTATAGTTGGTGAATATGTCGATTTATCATTATTGCTTGTTAATTCTCAAACCAAAAATTAATATTTTTACAAGGTGAACTCCTAGTTCAGCAAAAGAATAATCAATAAATTTTGAATTCTGAAACTTGGACAGATGCTTTGTTAATATCACAAGTATATACTGCTCTGCACACCCAGCAAGTTACCCTGATAGGTTGAAATATATCCATACTATAAGACTGGGTGCCAAACGTAGTCAAGGATGGAAACAGTACGACGAGCAATTTAGATTGAGGAAATCACAAGATCCGGCTAGTTCATGGGCAATGATTGATAAAGAACTTTGGCTGATATATTTATATTCTCCTCCAGTAAATTCAAATTTTTCTTCAGAAGATGGTTCTCATCTCAGTGATAACTAGTTACAGTTGTCTGGATGTAAAAGTTCAGTTTATTTTCAATAAACCTAGTAATTATAACGTTTCATGATGTCACAAAGAGTTTTTGGGCATCATGTATGGAACAGTTTATATTTTAACTCAGTTATTTGCCTGAATTACAAGTCAGACATTTTAGTGTGCAAAAACAAATATTATTAAATTGAATTATAAATTAATTCTTACTGTTGTGATTATCAGTTGAATTTTGTAGATTTTTGTCCACTTAAGTTGCTCTTTTCATCCCCCTAAAATTACAATTTGTATAGTTCATTGTCAAATGATTAATTTGGTATAATTTGTTATTAGATACTAGAAAATGTTCTCTGGTGTTTTCATTATTGTGATTATGAAAAATCCAACTTTTATCCCCCCAAAAAATTATATTATGTATAACTGAATTTGGTATGATTTATTGTTAGATAGTAGAACATGGCCACTGTTGTTTTATTATTGTGATTGTGAAAAGAAAAACAGATACCAAATTGAATTTTCAAGAAGTCTGTGATTTTTCTTCGAAAGTCTTATTTTTATCCTAAAAAATCAGTGTGTATTAATGAATTTTGTATAATATATTATTAAATCATAGAACATGTCAACTGTTTTCTTTTCATTGTAATTGGGTTGTGAATTGAATATACCAGAATTCACTGAAAATCTGTGATGTTTGTTTAAAACGTTATTTTATTCACCCTTCCCCCCAAAACAGATAGCATTAGGTATAATATATTGCCAGATGATTAATTTGGTACGATTCATTATTAGATAAAAGAATATCATGAACATGTCCACTGGTGTTTTCAATTTTGTGATTGTGAATTGCATTTTCCAGAAATCTGTGATTTATGCTCAAAAATCATATTTGTTTATCACAAAAATCACATATTTAGAGACACTGCCCAAGGAGGAATTTGAAATAATTCAAATTCATATAACAGAACATGCTTACTGTTGTGAATGTTCTTTAGGTAACACATGTGATATAAATATTCCAGAAATCAAGGCTATTTGATGAAAAATGACACTTTTTTTTATCAAAAAATATATTAAATCATATAGTACATTGGGTCACACTTAGCTTTGTATGATCTATCATAATATACTGTACTATGATAACGAAATCATTTTTGTTTTCCTTGTGATTCTGTGTTATTTGTTATGATACGAGTATAACAGGCAATGTTCACTGTTGTTTTGAAATACACTATGCTTGCTGAAATTGTTATTAAAGTTTACAGAAATCTGATTTTTAAGGACAAATACTGTTTTTCTCCCCAAAACCAGATTAAAAAATATCAAATTGTAAAAACAATCATTTCTCATTAATTGTCATGATATAACAGAAAATGTTCAATGTGGTTTTGTGATACACTATGTTTGTTGAAATTGTTATTAAAAGTTTCCAGAAATCTGTGATTTTTTAAATAAAATGTTGTTTTTTTCCTCAAAATCAGATTAAAAAATATCAAATTGTCAAAAAACCTCATTTGTCATATTTTGTCATGATATAACAGAAAATGTTCAATGTTGTTTTTTGATACACTATGCTTGTTGAAATTGTTATTAAAAGTTTCCAGAAATCTGTGATTTGTAAAGACAATTTTTTTTCCTCAAAATCAGATTTTAAAATATCAAGTTGTAAAAACAATCATTTCTCATTATTTGTCATGATATAACAGAAAATGTTCAATGTTGTTTTGTAATACACTGCTTGTTGAAATTGTTATTAAAAGTTTCCAGAAATCTGTGATTTTTTAAATAAAATGTTTTTTCCTCAAAATCAGATTAAAAAATATCAAATTGTCAAAAAACCTCATTTGTCATGATATAACACAAAATGTTCAATGTTGTTTTGAGATACATTATGCTTGTTGAAATTGTTATTAAAAGTTTCCAGAAATCTGATTTTTAAAGAAAAATGTTGATTTTTTCCTCAAAAACAGATTTAAAAATATCAAATTGTCAAAAAAATCAGCACTTTTTGTCATTTTGTACGTTTATTGCCCCAAAAATGTGAAAAATAAAGTATAATCAGTACAAGAACTAGTCACGATAATATCACAAGGAAAATGTTTGTTGATATTTGACCAAACATGGCTCTTAATGACACTCCTCCTTTAATCCCGCTCACATCACGGGCTCGTATTGTGTTTTCTCAATGAATTCTACATGATTATGATAGCTAATTGCGCATACTATCGCAAAAAGAAGTTGAACAATTTTAATTCTGAATGAATGAATTTTATTTTTCATCAACCATAGTTACAGAGATTATAGCACAAATATAAAACAATGAAACAAATGTGAACAAAATGAAACTATACAGTATAGGAATTTAACCAGGAGGTACTTTAGCAGTTACTATGTTAATAAATCTACAAAGTTTTTCTAAAGTTGTCACATTTTCTTAACTAAATAAATTATTAAATTTTTGAATGTTCGATCGTCGAGTACAGACGTCTGGTAGAAGTTTTCTTCGTTCCTCAGTAAATGCCTTACATTCCATAGTATAGTGGTATTCATCGCCCATTTCTCTAGAATCGCAAAGATGGCACAACCTTTCCTGTCTAGGATTATTCTGCCATCTTTCCGATTCTATTGGTAGACGATGGTTACCACACCGAAAGTGACAAAGTAAAATTCTGTTGCTAGTATTTATTTTTTTCAATTCTATTAAGACCTATTTTGAAATCTGCATGCAGAAATATTGTTCTTCCTATTTTTCAGTTCACAACTTCGATTTTATTATTTTATTTCTCTCTTTTTTTATATTAGTTTATTTTATGAATCAGTGATAGAGTTGGACTCAGAGACCGATCTTCAGACGGATTCCCTGGACGTATGTGTTTAAAAGTTTTTAATTGATTTCCACATGTACATGTATGTTGCACTTGACTGATAAATATGTGTATATGCGTTTCATTATTTAATATTTAGATTAACAATTAAATATTTCCTTCAAAATCGTCTTCTTCGTTTGATACGCATATGGTCTAAATACCGATTTGGTCTAACTCGTTGATGACCATACGCGTATGGTCGGACCATACGAGTATACGGATTTGGTCCGGACCATACGCATATGGTCAAAATACGGATTTGATCTGGAACATGTACAATATAAAAATATGTAGATTAACCCTTTCAGCACCAAAGCGACATTTTTGTCGTTTCTGACAAACCTTAATAAAAGAGTGATGCATTTTTATATAAGCAAAAGACAATTCACAATTGATACCAGTAAATATATACTTCAATAGAGAGGTAACGAACCTTTATTTGAAATTCATGATGTCGAAGTTTCAATGACGTCATCATGCAGAATAACATATGCTGCCTCTGCTATTTGTGAAATATCATATCGAAATATGATATTGTAGTAGGGAAAAATGAAAAGTAAAAAATACCACTGTCGTACCAGTTCCAAAGTCCAACCTAAATATCGAAGACAGAGGCAAAATCGATACCACTCACACAAATACATGACCTCCCACTGTCTTGATATGGTGAAGGCACTGCAATAAACACAATGCGGGAATTAAATATCTCTATGCGTTTCAGCAAGTACTTTTCCACATTACACAACACACAACCGGGCAAACAGCGCTGTCATAAAATAAATCGCTCGCATATTGGACTGTGTACATTACATTATATAGTTAATAACCGAGAGGCGATGGTAATTGTGAAGTATTAACCGTCCTTTGATTGTAGATAATTATGTGCATATATTATATTCATCATGAATATTTCATATCATCAAACATAACTGTCATTTGATTGGTGGAAGCTTGGAATGCATTCCGATAATTATGCGCATATATAATATGCGTCATGAATAATTAATAGCATTAAACATAACTGTCATTTGATTGGTTGAAGTTTGGAATGCACTTTGATAATAATGTCCATATATAATATGCAACATGAGTAATTCATAGCATCATACGTAACTATCATTTGATTGGTGGAAGTTTGGTTTGCATTTTGAAAAATGGATGTTTTAGAATATTTCTATCAACACTTGAAATGTCACAGGGCATGACGTTTATATTTTCTTTTTTAATACACGATTGTTCTTCAATTTCAGATTCACTAACTTGGTGTTTTAATACTTCCGTTGGAAATACGCTGCTTACATTCATTTGTAAACTAAGACCGAGACCATTCGTAGGCAGTGAGAGTCGCTTCCCCATACGGGCACCATTTTGAATTTCTGCTTTTACCCCCTTCAATGAATTCGATCGACTAGATCGATACTTAGCCAATGGCTCAATTTCTTCCAAATCTTCTAAAGATTCTCTGCCATGACAATTATGTGATTCGATTTCAGGCTCATGTTTAATTGCTCTCACATCATCTGCCGACATTTTACTGTGAATTTGTGTATGTTGTATATTCCGTTGACCACTACTATCAGGCAGACCTCCACAATTCGTTTGAAGTATACCCAGTTGTATTGAGTGTCGACGATGGGCCGTTCCATTTACATTGTTGTTCTGCTTTTCTTGAAGTTTATTTTTTCTTACGCGAGAAGACGAGTCTTCTGTAATTTTCAACTGTTGCCAGTTTTGGAAATCACTGTTCTGTTTCCGTCTCTCACAAGTTGTTGTATCCGAACTGTCTTGTTCAATCCGTTGTGTCCATGAGGTTTGAACTTTATCCTTAACATACGGTTTGAGATATTTAGCATACTTTGGCCAGATGCTTGTTTTTATATAGCTAAAAGCATCCCTTCCATTTTTATCACGAATATGTGGGTCGCCGCCATTGTCTAGTATAATCTTCACAATATCAGTGGACAGCATATGTTTAAATGCGTACATAAGTGCCGTACGCCCTTCGATATCTTGTACGTTTGGATTAGCCTTGTAAAAAAGGAGAAGTTTTATAATTGTATCTCGTTTCTCGCCTTCGTCGTTTTCCTGAAGGAAACAACACGCGATCATTAGCGGTGTTTTCCCGTCGTAGGATTGGTAGTTTACATCCATCCCTCCGTCGAGAAGAATTCGTACCAATTTCAACTTCCTCTGAAATACAGCTGTAAGCAACGCATATTTGTCTGTATCCATTGTTCTGCAAATAATATATTAATATTGTTATTAAAAATATTTGTTGTTATTTCTCAATAATTTAATTTGATGTGAATATTGTAATCTGATTCGCTGATCCGCTGGAACAACGTTGGTTATACTTGATAACATGGCTTGGTATTGTGACGTCGCCAACATATTCATTCGTCAACGACTCATTCAAATAGACCCATGAAATAATCATAATTAAAATCGAGGAATCATTAAATTGTGTTGTAAAAATTTAATTATCAGGAATATGTTCAATTTTTAACAGTTTATACTTGCATAACCATGCTTGGAAGAGTTTATACTTTTCTTAAACCGTTTTGTTCTCTATTAAACGTAAAATGTCCCAAACCAGGTTATATATTTATAACCTGTTCAAAAATTGAGCATATTCCTTAATTATGAAAATAAAAATAAAGATATATATACTAGAAAAATTCCAGTTCTTATATAATGTAAATATAAATAAAACTCTCCCCTCAGGCATAGATAACCTTAGCCGATATTAGCTATCCTCTTTAGGCCCTTTGGTGTTATTGCTCCCAAAACTTTAAATTATTTGGCTTTCCATTCTTTCGAATATGAGTGACCCTGATGAAGGTTATTCATTCCAAAAACGCGTCGTGCGCACTACATTTGATATCTACATTGTTATTTTACCAACATGATCACAATGAACAACTACTTCTCTTCCCAAGTCATTGAAGACGCACAAAACAAACATATCACAGACATATGTCAATACTGGTTGGATATCCAACGGCAATACACATAAAAACAAAAAGGTCAGAGGTAATATTAGTACAGTTGTTGAATACCACACACTTTGTGGCTATATAAACAATGTCATGATAAAATTCCCGATATATTTTACTTCGCACCTGCGTATTCCGGAATAAGTTTCATATTGATATACAAGACCATTGTACATGCCCACATCAATATTTTTCTTCACATATTGATTTTTACGTGAAAATACCAGACAACCTTCTATCGACTTTGCCTTCTGTTATAGTCGTCTGCCACTGACGTAATGTCCAAGACACACTGGTTACATTGACACATGTTACTGATTTGTTTTACGATTATTTAGCACTTGTTTAAGTTGCTAAATTCAAAATGTCGTCAAATTAGAAAATATCAGTAGTACATGAAGGTTAGTGGATTTTGTTATGAAATGCATTTCTATTACTGATTTTCATTTAAAAAGCTAAGTTATATTTTCCCAATTAGAATCGAATTAAGTCATGAAAGTCATAGTTTGTATGGCGTTTAGAGATGGGTGATATTTTCGTTGAATTCTATCAATAACAAAAGCTCGGCATAATTTGGTTACGAACGTAGTTAATCTATATAGCGAATGGTTTTATTTTTGCTTGACGTCAATGTAGAAGTATTTTACCTATATTGATGCCGATAATTAGTTTACAAACAATAAATCTTGCATGTAAAACTAAGCCAATGAGGATGGGGTGAGGTGAGTTCCATTGCGCCCAAGAAAAAGGGGAGATGAGACATAGTAGACGGACACTTGTACTGAGCCACCACAGACCAATCCTAACAAACTATTTTGTTATATTATCACATATTTTATTGAAGTAACGCCGAATTTGCATTTGTAATAAAAGCATAATTTGCGGCGTGTTATTTGCCTCCGGGGAAATAACATGTTATCTGCCCTCTTGTGAAGGGCAATAACATGTTATCTGCCCTGGCAAAAATTTCATTAAATTTAAAAAAATTCAAAAAAATTGAAAATTATAGAATAAAAAAAAACATTAAAAAAATGTCAAAATTAAAAAAATTTAAAAAAAAATCAAAATTTTCATAAAATATCAAAACTGGCAAAAATTTCAAGAAGCAATGTATTTTTAGAAACATCCGTCCTATACACGATTGATCAATGTATTTTCCAAAATTTTAATAATTTTTATAAAATTTCAAAATGTTTTCAAAAAATTCAAAATTTTCAAAATATGTGATAAATAGATTAATACATGGCGTTTTTCATATTGCCCTTGTTATCAGCCTTCGGCTGATATCGTTCCTCGGGTCGATATCAAGGTCTCGTGCTGATAATAAGGGCAATATGAAAAAAGACCATGTATTAATCTATAATTATAGCTATTATTATTATTAAGGAACATCTGGAATAAGCTTTATTGTATATGCTCACATTAAAAAGATTGGAAAGGAAAATAATAAGTCTTTGGAGCAAGAAACCCAAAGGGCTAAAACAGGATAGCCAAAGTCGACAAAGGTCACCCATTCCTGACCTGACTGATGTGAATCTTCGTTTTAACAATAGATGTAATCTTGGTGAATGAAGAGTGTAATTCTGCCTATGCGAGGCACTCACATGCATCTCTTGCTTATGGCTTCTCCTACACAACCATCCCAAGAACATTTTTACCCTGACCCTAACTTTATAAACCAAGTAATATCGAACGGAAAAAAACGCAGATGTAAGTCTTATCGACCGAAGATAAAGTGTACTGTAAGATGGAGGTTGCATAACATTCATTTTAGGATGTAAGTTATCGTCATCATTGCAGCTCCTACTATGAGTGTAAATTACAGATCAGATGATGCTTTAATTATTTTTATTTTAGGTCACGTGTAAAGTACAACTGTGAGTGTTAATTAATTACAGAACATATGTTGCCTTATTTTAATGTGGGTCACGTGTAAAGTAATATTTTGTGTTCATTTACATCCATATCCTATTTTACTACGGGGCTCTCGTGGTCGTATGGTAGTTGGATTTACAACTACATATACAATTAGTGTATATCACTACTAAAGTTGTCAGTTCGAATCCCGCCCATGGCAAGGTGTACTCGCAGCAACATTATATGATAAAAGTTTGTCAGTGACTTGCGACAGGTCGGTGGTATTCTCCGGGTACACATTTTTCCTCCACCAATAACACTGACCGCCACGATATAGCAGAAATATTGTTAACATGATGTTAAACATCATAACCCCCTACTAATATATCTGAGATACTGCTTGCTAACTTTAGACAACATCCAATGAAACAAGACATAGTCAGAAAAGAAGAGTTTGAAGATACCAAAGGGGTTATCAGAATCCGTATATCGAAGGAGACCAGAACACAATGGCCAAAGAAAAAAGTACAAAAGGACAATAACATAAAACTAATGATCGAGTAAAACGAACACCACTAAAAACCGGGAATGAACTCATGTGCTACGGAAGGGATAGCAGTTCCTGCTCCACTAGTGGCACCCATAGGCAAAATATATCACAATTCCGTCCTATCCTCATTTATGACTTATAACTAAGTTTATAGAAAAAGGATAGCAGGAACTACTTACTCTTCCAGATTATATCTAAGTTCATCCTAGCTTTTATCTTAGTGTGGTTCGTGTTGCCCAATCATTAGTTTTCTGTGTAGTATTTTGTAGATCATTGTTTGTCCTTTCCTTTCAGCCATTTTATTGCTTCTCCTTCAAGTTGCGGTTTCTGATCACCCCCTTTCGTTTCTTCAGACCTTCTGTTTTTCCTTACAGTCGTTAGGGTTATGGTGTTTAACGCCGATTTCAACAATATTTTAGTTAAATCGTGGCGGTCAGTTTCATTGGTGGAGGAAACCGGAGTACCAGGAGAAAACAACCAACCTGTCACTTTAACACAAATTGCTGTATTTTTGAGAAAACAAATATTACTGAAAAACTGCTCATGTTGCCGGAAACATTTCGTTAATTAATGATAAACTTATAATAACATATTGCATAATTATAACGCATTTGTTTTTACACCTATATTAAATGCCATGTTATTTGGGTTGGGTTTTTTTTCAGTAACAATATGCACATAATAAACTATTTATTCTTGCCAACAAGAACTAAAATTAATTCAATGGTTTTACCTCATACCTCACAACACGATGGATCATGACATCTAAGGATACATAATACAATTCTTACCCATTGTTTTTTTTCACATTTATTTCACACTACATGTGCATATTAAATGTCATGTAGTTTGATTTTTCAGAAACAACATGCAGATACCGAACTATTTACTCTAACCAACAAGAGAACACATAATTCAACGTCTTTAGCATGCACATAATGAACTATGATTGATTCATTTAAAATTTAAAAATAATTCAATGTCTTTAACATGTACATAGTGCACTATGCTGGATTCATTTCAAATTTAAAAAATAATTCAATGGTCTTACCTCATACCTCACAACGACGGATCATGACATTAAGGATACACCTATAGACATGTTATATATACCTGCTGTATATATCAGGTTGGTGGGTTTGTTTGAGAAACAGCATGTACATAATGAACTATGAATTACGGATACACGGATTCTGATTACCCCTTTGCTATCTTCAAACTCTTCTTAATCTTACCAACAAGAAACAAATTAAGCTGGTACCATACACTACAGGGAGATAACTCTTTAAAATCAATTGAACGTTTTGATCATATGATGTTTGTATGCAGATTTCAAGCATCTCGGTGATCAAAACCACAGAGAGAAAAGCTGCTATGTGGCTAGTGAATTTATAGATCGGAGTCTGTTGGTTGGAATTCGTTAACATTTTGATATTTATTACAGTGGATATATTCAAACACACTGCCAAAAAAATAAGAAAATTAAACGATCAGATCAAATTTTACCTGAAGTGTATGGTACCACCTTAATTCAAAGTCTTTAAGGATACACCAACAGTCATGTTATATACATGTATACCTACGGTATATGTCTGGTTGGTGGGGTTTTTTAATAAGCAACATGCACATAATGAGCTATTTAATCTTACCAGTAAGAGAAAAAAATAATTCAAAGTCTATGAATTATGCTTGTTTCATTTAAAATTAGAATTAAATTTATGCCTTACCTCATCCCTTAGAACGCCTGATCATGCCATTGAAGATACACGTACATACATGTTATATATACCTATTGTATATTTAACACCTCGTTCATGTGTGTAAATCAATATCTACCCTACTGTTTAATAACTGTATATTACCTCTTTGTGTCAACATGTATCTATTGACTAAACAATTATTACTAAAAGGAAAATAAGACTTATGAAACATTGTAAAAACAATAGGCAACTGTTTGATTGAAGTCATTGGTATATGAATTATGCGGTCGTTGTCACGAATTGGTTGACCGACACAAAATATATATTTCTCAAATGGCTATTGATCTCGTACTTTTACGTAAAATGTTTACCCCAGAAAAAAGTGACAAATGCTTTCATTTACATACGCTTCACCTGAATAAATGCTGAATTACTCAACATAAATCTCCCTGAATGGGCTAAATAGACGTTCGACAATACCGAAGGGGCAATCAAAAATGGATAGTTCATAGAAGCTGGCAACATAAGGTACACAAGACGAAAAAAAACACAACACAATATGTGTTGGACACCATAATGAGCGAACAAACACAAATAACGTAACTATACACAAAGAAAAAAGTTAAGCACGCTCATGTTTTTTTGAAATGACAAATGATACGACAAGTATCACGAGATTACTGACCAGATATTCTCAAAAACACAATGGTGACCTATTAAGACATTACATTGGCTGTAAGAAACCACAAAAAAAATCAAGAAAAATGTTAATTTAATGAATGTTTAATCACAATATCACAAGGACAGTTTTTGCAGTAAAACATGTCCATTTTAAGTATTGATCTTTACAGTTCAAAAAGCACGATAAGATTGTCATTTCACTTTCAAAACGTCACTTATGAATCACTAGACGGCATCTATTGTTCAAAGTTCAGTATCGGGTGTAACCCCCACGTGCTTGGATGACGGCCTCAACCCTGCGTCTCATCCTTCCAGTTAGGGTGTCCTGTTGTGATAGCTGCTGTCATTCCCGATGTAATGCTGCTTCCAACTGACGATTGTTTCGCACAGTAGGTTCCTGAGCCTGTATACGACGGCCTAATATGTCCCAAACATGCTCCATGGCATTCAAATCCGGGCTCATGGCTGGCCAGGAAACATAAGTCACGGCTTCGCTTGGAGGTAGACAGTTATTGCTATTGAAGAATGAGGCCTGGCGTTATCATCCATATACACAGGCCTTGTAGCTAGTGGGTGCTTGTCGAAATGGGGGATAACAACTGGTTGCAAGACGTCTCTGATGTACTGATCACCAGTTAGGTTGCAGTCATGAGAGATACACCCCCAAACCGTTACTGATCCTCCACCGTAAGGGACAGTTGGCTGGGTGTTCCTTGGGATATAGGCTGTATTTTTATGTCTCCAAACTCTCATCCGGCCGTCGGTTACATGAAGCAGAAACCAGCTCTCGTGTGACCAATGGATCTTGCGCCATGTCCTTAAATTCCAACCACGTCGTACTAAACACCATGCCAAACGTGATCGTCGATGTTGGTCTGCCAACAGTGGACGGTTAATGACTCTCCTTGACTTAAGTCCCGCTGATTCAGACGGCTTCTAACTGTTCTTGTTGACAGACGTCTATTGGGCAGCCAATGTTGTTTGAGTACAAGACTGGTTACGAACGGCATCCATTTAACCAAACGCTGCAATGCCCTGTCGTCACGATCAGATGTTACACGTGGTCTGCCGGATCTTGGCAAGTCTTTCATATTGTTGGTTTGTGTGTGTTTTCTGATCAGTCGACTGACTACAGTATATTGGTAGCCCATCTGACATCCAATAGCCTTGAAGGACATCCCTGTTGTATGCATGCCGATTATTTGCCATTTTTTGTGCTTCTGATATTCGCCGTCGTACGTACCATGTTTACTGAGAATGAATAAATTGTTTAAAACACCGAACTTCGAAGCGTGAACATACTGAATTTTGAGTAATGCGTGAGAGGCATGGTTCACGTGCATGACTAGTCGATATTAGACATAATGGGCACACATGTGTGAGCACATCTTTTTAATGGAACATTGTTCTTGCTATAATCAATATAAATATTAGAATCTAAACTTAGTGTAACTTATTATGTTTTAATATATCAGGAGGTGCTTAACTTTTGTCTTTGTGTATAAGATATGGGTCCTTCTGCAAACAACTGGAGGTAAATACGAACTGAACATGCATGTACATAACTTGAATTATACAGTAATTTGACTTCTGACTTTTCCCACTTCAAGTATGACGGTAGTATGATTCTAGAAAGGGAAGATATGGTGCTGTCCATGCTAATACGTTGTTTTGATATAATTTGTTAAACAAAGAAAATGCACTTTTTTGTAGTAAAAACAGATATCAAATTTAGTACGCACGACGCGTTTCTGGAATAAGCTTTATTTGATTCGCTCAAAATCGAAATATTGGAAAGCCAAATAATTTAAAAGTTCTGTTGTTTATTTCATGTGTTTTTATTTTGTCGCCACATCTAATAAAATGTTTTATAGACCAAAATAAGTCGTGTAGTAAACATGTTTATTTCATGTATTTTCACAGTTTGATGTCAACACTATCTTGTAAACTAATATAAGCGGTGTGGTAAATATGACTGAACCAGTTCTATTAGCAATTTTGGAACCTTTTTATATAAAGCATATAAAAAATGGACCCTAAGTCTGTAAAATATATAGACAATTTTGGACCCCAATTTTATAAAGTATATACACAATTTTGGACCCTGATTCAATAAAGCATATCAACAATTTTGGACCCTAATTCTCTAAAGTATATCAATAATTTTGGACCCGAATTCTATAAAGTAAAAAAACAATTTTGGACCCCAATTCTATAAAGTATATGAACAATATTGGACCCTAATTCTATAAAGTATATCAATAATTTTGGTCCCGAATTCCCTAAAGTATAGTAACAATTCTGAACCCTAATTCTATAAAGTAAAAACAGTTTTGGACCCTATTTCTATAAAGTATATAAACAATTTTGGATCCTATTTCTATATAGTATATTAACAATTTTGGACCCTAATTCTATAGATTCTATCAACCATTTTGGACCCTAATTCTCTAAAATACATAAACATTTTTGGACCCTGATTCTATAAAGCATATGCACAATTTTGGACCCTAATTCTATAAAGTACATACGCAATTTTGAACCCTAATTCTCTAATGTATATAAACAATTTTGGACCCTAAATCTCTAAAGTATATAACGAAATAATGGCCAAATGAAGGACGAGCAATGATCTACAAAACACTACGCAGAAAACTAAAGACCACAAAACACGTAGGTGAACTCAAGATCAATGAAATGTGTTCTTAATGACTGATATGTTGACTATTGTTTTATGTGTTCTTAATGACTGATATGTTGACTATTGTTTTATGTGTTCTTAATGACTGATATGTTGACTATTGTTTTATGTGTTCTTAATGACTGATATGTTGACTATTGTTTTATGTGCTTTTAATGACTGATATGTTGACTATTGTTTAATGTGTTTTTAATGACTGATATGTTGACTATTGTTTTATGTGTTTTTAATGACTCATATGTTTACTATTGTTTTCATATTGAAGACAATAACATTTTCATTAACAATTTGTCAAACTATGAAAATTTAATGTCAATTTATCGGATTCTTTATTGTTTTGCATTCATGTGCAAATTAGAAGGACATATTTGGAAAATAGTGATGGTTGTTTTTGCTTCAGCAATATCATGGAGATAACAAGTTCATTTCCAATGAGATAATACTTTCTGTATAGTAAGTGATTGATATTTAACGCCAACTTATCAATGTTTCAGATATATCATGGCGAGAACAAGTTAATTTGCAATGCGATGATGATGTGGTTCGCTTTATACTAGACAAACACACTTAGTTGGATATTTATAGTACTAGTTCGCTGAAACAACAGCATTGTCGTGGATAAACTTGTCGCCCTACTCGGACACATACATTATCCTGATTCCAAGCGTTTGTTCTTTCTCGTTAATGCTACGTGCATAGCGCGGAAGCAACTAATACCAGTTGCATAGTATTTGGTTCGACCCAATAGGGGTTCGAGTCCACGATCTACCACACTCGAGGAGACATCGCTAATTGTGGAAAATAAATATCCAAATAAATAGACTAATGATTTTATATAAGGGTGGATAAAATCACGATTTACATCGGTTAAGAATTGTCTGAAGATGTCAAAGTGGTAACCAGTAACTCTGAAGATGCCAAAGTGGTAACCAGTAACCGGAAATAGAATTATAGACAATACATTAGCCACGGAAAAAGGGACAAAAAGACAAACAATGATCGATTAAAAAACTACACAGACAAATAAAATCGAGCAACGTACACTCCACAACAAGCAGGTAGTGAACTCATTGGTATGAAGTTCCTACTCCGCCAGTAATTATCACTATCCACAGAGTGATAATGGTAATGTTCCTTTACCTTGAAAAAAAATTCCTTAAAGAAATATAAATATAGCAGCTATTGTGTTTTTCACGTTAGTATGACTTCATAGGTCTATAGGCAGCCCTTCAAATGCAATTTGTTATACGTTCGATGTTCGGTTCGTCTGTACGTCCAGTTGTTTGTTGCTGATGTCTTATTTTTGTGTTTCCTTTTGTTTGATGGGTGTCCAACATGTCTTGAATATATAAGTAACCTGGCGGGTGTCTTATAAAAGGCAGGAGCTGTTTACCCTTCGTTTTTGTTTGTCTTCGTCCTGTGTCTTGTGTACCTAGTATTGCCTGGGTCGCTAGATTGTCCATTCGGTTTTCTTAAAACGTTTAATGATATTGATTATGACTGGGATGATTGTTCTCATTTTCTTGTGTTAGCGTCTCGAGAAGATAGATGTCCACGAATCCATTGGTTTAAGTCGGTTTGACTTGTTGTTTGATCTTACAATTAGAAAAAGAACCATCTATATTATGCATCTAGCTTTAATAACAATTATTGGGGTTGGATATGGTGTTTAATGCCACTTTCAACAATATTTCAACTATATCATGGCGGTCAGTTTTATTGGTGGAGGAAACCGGGTTACCCGAAGAAAACCACAGACCTATCGTAAAATACTACTTGTCAAATTCCTAACTAAAGATTGTAGATGTGGAACTTAATATGAAAGTATTGCATGATAAAGTTGCAAGAGGCAGGTGTTTGAAAGGCATATTGTCTAAGATTTTGTTGAACAATTTAAGCTATCATTAAACAGTTATGCTGCAAAACATACGATTGTTGTTCTATTTTTGACAAAAAAGACCGAAAACTATCATTATCGGAATTATTGTCCAGGATGACAAAAATTTAAAGTGAAAGTAACAGCGTCACCTATAAAAAATGGAGGTTCGGAACTCTCGGGGTTTTAGCTTTGAGGTAAGGAAAATACTGATAAGATTCAAACACTTCAAATTGTCACGCTCGTTTAATGTTGTTTTAATCTTAGCGTATCGTAGCGTATATGTATTCGCCAATAATTCGGTGATCAATCTTCATTTTATGAAGGTCAGTACGGAAAACGACAATAATTTTGGGTATGCAAAATTACGGTTTTGGTAGACAATATGCCTTTAAACTGGGGATGAAGTGATTGTATTTTATCCATCGTCCTATTCCATATGAATAAACATCAATCATAAATACCTACTGCATAAAGACCTATTGTAGTACTAAGTACTGGAAATGATAGGCTAAGATATACTGCGAATTCAGTTAAATTCGCGAACGCCAATTTTCGTGGTTTCAGGAAAAACTGAAATTTTGTGGATACGTAACTTCGTTGAACCTCCCAATTCATATCAATATGGTAACATTTTAATTTGGTGGTTTTATGCTATCATGACATCCACGAAAATTGGCATACCACGAATAATAATGAATTCGCAGTACTGAAATTTGAAATCCAAGTTTTCAGAGATGGTTTCTATCATATATTTCTAACATACAAACATATAAAACAAAATCAACAAGTCGTTTCATTGAATTGATTGATTATTTAGCATTAAACGTCAACTTCCGCTGTATTTCAGTAATATCGTGGAAAATATTGGTAAAGCGCCACTAATCTGGAAAAAATAGCGGGGGAGGGGGAATCCATAATTACAAAACCCTTATCAATCAAACATGATTGTGAACATAACAAACAAGTTATATATGCATTAAGAAAGACGTTATCAATTTATATTTTGATATATTAATTAGTTTATCTTTGTAATCAAAATTATGTCGCCTCCGATATTTCTAAAAACCAATGATAAAGAGTACAAGATATATACACAGAAATAGTTGAATGCCTGACGAATATCAACAACCTTTACGCAGTCGATTAAATAAGCTGTAGCAAATAATTGTATTTCTCCAATTATTACGGCATTTTAACACCACTGAACTAGTGGTGCAAAAATCTGTAATCCTCTAGAGGCTTAAAATGTCTCGTGCCTTTTCCCGCATTAATTTCAAATTTTGAAATAACGTTCGTGTTAAATAATAGGAGAAACAAATTCTCCTTCAGTTGCCCATGTGGGTTACGATATTTCTCCAATTTAAGTCTCTTGAGTGGAGAAATATCGTAACCCACGGTCAACTGAAGGAGAATCTATATTTACACGGACTGTATTACGGTCGTACATTATTTAATAAATAACATACTTTGATTAATACGACATCTGGTAACGACCACTTGTTCCTTCAATTTTAGTCCTAAAAACAGGGCATCTTACCAACCATTTCGAAAATCAGTAGACTAATTTTAGCCACAACAAAAGGCTAAGTTTGTCGTTGGTACCTAGCCCTACATGCTTTTATAAAGCAATTCCAATGGGAGTCAAGTCGTTGCCCCTATTGTCCCATCCACTTTTCATTTTTGTGTAGAATTTAAATGTCGTTGATCTAGTCATCGTACTAAATATGTATGAAATAATTAGCACTGGTTATCAGGCAATGATTAATCAATCTTGCCAACAAATGAATATATTTAAGCCAGAATTGTTAATTTTCTCACTGTCCTTACAGCATTTTACAAAAACAAAATGTTGTAGAAATAGTAAATGATGTGTTTCATGCCAGTGTTGGCATTGTACTCACATGTGGAACATCGCTGAAGTATTTGTGTGTCAATTTCTGCCTCTTTCTATGATTTTTCTGTTAGATTTTGGAACTTTCTGGTATTTCTTACTCAACACAGTATTAAGTAGTAAAAGAGGGTTATGGTGTTTAACGCCACTTTCAACCATATTTCAGTTATATCGTGGCTTTCATTTGATTACTGGAGGAAACTGAAGTACCCTGCGAACACCACCGTCCTGCCGCAAGTTACTGAAAATCTTCACCATATAATGTTTTATCGATTACACCTCTACATGAGCTGGATTCGAACTTACAACTTTATTGGTGATACTAAAAAATAAAGCATACAATTTAGTTTCGATAATCCATGGTATGGATATAGGTTTCTTTCATTGCACAAGTACATATATATATAACAGTTTATGAATTAAATAATCAAAGCCATTATCATTGCCTTTTTTATTTTGCTTAAATATGACTGTAATTACCCGACAATTATTTTCCTCTTTTACTCTGTTAACATATCAGGAAGTTATCAGCACGAAGAGCACTCTATGTTATCAGTTAATACCTTAGCAAGGCTGTTGATCTTAACACTAATTAATGTAGCATAGATGGGGATTCACGGCGGAACTCCTTTTCTTGTTAATCAATGGCAGGAGAAGTTGACTGACCATAAACTTTCTTTCTGACAACACATTGATAATGCACCTCTCAATCCTATATCTACGATGTTATTAATATACTATGATGCCGTGTTGTGTTATATGTTTTTTTTTCAAGATAGGAAAAGGTGGACACACCATCTTAAAGATGTTTTCTTCTGCCTTGATGGAATCTACAGTGTATATTGGACAAACATAATTTGGATTCAAGAAACCATACAAGGAGAGTATTGAGGAATTGTGCAGGTACTAACAAACGTACTTGGTGAGTGTTATTTGGCAGATAAGACCACTTTCAACAAAAATAAGGAGGTTAGCGTTATGTAGTGTAACGCCATTATCAACAATATTTCAGTTATATCGTGGCGGACGGTTTTATTGGTGGAGGAAACCAGAGTATCCGGAGAAAACCACCGACCTGTCGCAAGTCACTAGCAAACTTGACCAAATAATGTTGTATGCAGTAACCTCGCTATGAGCAGGATTCGAACTCACAACTTTAGTGGTGATATGCACTGATTGCACATGTAGTTGTAAATGCAACTATCTTACGACCGCAACCACGACGACCTCTTTGGCTGATAATACCTAATGTATCATTACTCGTTGATTTTCTATGTTGTTTAACGCCACTTTCAACAATATTTCGGTTATATGATGGCGGTCAGATTTATTGGTGTAGGAAACCGTAAAACCCGGAGAAAACCACGTGACCTGCCGCAAGTCACTGGCAAACTTTATCACATCATGTTGTATCAATTATTCTTTGACCATTCTGTATAAAAATACATCAAATATTTCAGGATACTTGTTTTTAGATCGGAAATTACATTTTAGTTAACAATTTAACGCGCTATGTAAAAATGGAAGCCCATTTATTGGATTATTTATTATTATTGTATTCATGTGCTAATTAGAATGCTATGTATTGAATATAAATGTGCTGACCGACCGGAAAATACTATTTATAGTAATTTAATATACTGATAAATAATATAATCATTCCATTCGCAGTCGGCAGGTAAGAAATACTGCTATTGTTCACGATTTAGAAAGCGCAATTATCACAAACGAATGAGAGGATAATGGTCATATATATAGGATGACCTTATAATTATATTGAAATTATACTTAACCATACTTACTTGATACGATAAATTTGACCCTAATTTTTCATAACCGACAATAAACATAAAAATATTAATATTTAATTGGTTGGTTGTTGATTAACAACATACAATTTGATTGGTTGATTCTTATTTAGCAGCAAACCATTTAATTGGATGATTGTTGTTTAATAACATACCATTTGATTGGTTCTTTTTTTCAACAACATACCATTTGATTGGCTGGTCGTTGATTAAAAAAATACGAATGATATTTGCTTCTCCATGTATCTTCCTGATGGAAAATTGTGTTCACCGAATAAACATTTGCATAAGTACATGTACATCGATCGCTTGGGATGGGTCTGATACCTGATATTTTGACTACCACAATGCAAAGGGGGAGATAATAAATTTGGTTGAACACTATTGAGTGAGTGTTTGTAATTGAACGCTTCACGTCACTGACCACATTCACTAAAGTTGTGATATCGATACAACATTATGTTATAAAGTGTGTCAGTTACTTGCGATAGGTCGGTTGTTTTTTGTCCGGATACTCCGGTTTCCTCCACCAATAAAACTGATCGCCATGATATAACTGAAATATTGTTGAAAGTGGCGTTAAGCGCCATAAACCAAACCACTGACAACATTCAGCTGTAGGAGGAAAATGATGAGCTGAAGTTAATCTCTGTACTTTCGGAATTACTATTACATTATCCAGACTATTTCCGGATCAGGAAGTAAAATTGATATAAATTGCTTCCCAGTAATTTCTAACATAGTTGTTGTATATAATGAATGACATTAACAAAGGGTGTGCATTTATCCATTGGTCACAAAATGTGTCCATGCACAACTCCTCCTTCATTTCCAAAGGGGAATTGCCAGAAACATGCTATGCTTGCTTGTTACAATATGTATAATCACATATCGTTTCATTGTGTCGGTGTCATCTTTGTGCCTTAAGTTTCTGTTGAGGCCGTCGTGGTCGTGATCGTATGGTAGTTGGATTTAAAGGTACGGTCTATGCAATCAGTGCCTATCACCACTGATGTTGTGAGATCGAATCCAGATCAGGGTGGGGTGTACAACATCATGTTATAAAGCTTGTCAGAGTCTTGCAACAGGTCGGTGGTTTTGTCCGGTTTCCTCCACCAATTAAACTGACCGTGACGATATAACTGAAACATTGTTGAAAGTGCCGTTAAACATCATAAAACCAAAACCACACCATATTGTTTTATTGTATTAAATACATATTTTCAACTTTCTATAGATTTCCCATTGTTAAAATGTTTGAAGTGTTTCATGCTTCTGCATAAAAAAAATAACTTTAATTCAATTTGGTTTTCATTAAGGTAGTGGGTAATTGTTGCTTAATCGCCAATTCAGCAATTATTCAGCTGCATCATGACGAGGACAAGTTAATTTTCAATGAGATGATGACGTTCGCTTTGTACTAGACAGACCGACACGCTGAGTGGGATTTCCAAAGTGCTAGCCCACTATAACAACAGTCCGTAGGTAGACATGTCACTCCACTCGGACACATTTTTCTGATTTTGAGCCCACCAGTCTTTGCTCTTTCTCTTTAATGTTGTGTGCTTAGCGGAGAAGCCACAAATACCAATCTTAAAGTTTTTGGTTTGACCCGACCGGAGCTCGAACCCACGATCTACCGCACTCCAGGCGAGCACGTTAACCATTACGCTACCGATGCGGTTCCGGATTTCATTGATGTTCTTTATCTTCATGTTTTATATTTTTGATTCAGTAAGATATATATATGCTACACTCAATATGGAACTTTTTTTGTAATTTGTTTATTTCTAAAGAAAATCAGAGGCATGCAGATACAAATACAAAACAAAACAAAAACACATACAAAACATTTGACATGCATATACAGTTTTATACAAACTACAGATATTTAATTCATAGAAAAACAAACATCTTGCAACGCTGTACTAAAATTTTAAACACCAAGGACAGTTTCAAACGGCAACCACTTTTTCCATCATATATTCTTTTTGTGTAGAGGATAAGAAATTTATGGTTGTCTTTTCTATTTCAATACAATGTTTCGGGTATTTTAAGACCACCATTTATACTGGGTTTATCACCCAAACATGTACATTTATATAAATAATACTTTAAGATCAAAAGGACTTGATTAATAGTGTTATCTGGATTTAAAGTATCAATGTGGAACCTACTTAAATTATATATACTGTACAATAAAAGTAAAATAGAAAATGGGCCATGGGAAATTGTTTCAAATTTTCGAGCTAAAATTCCTAAGGAATATTAGTAAGCCAGTTCATTATCATTATCATTATGTGAACAATCATCACCTCATCTTGTATAAATTGTGTCGAGTATTGACCAATCGCATCGGTGTGGTAATGGTTAGCCTGATTGCCTCGAGTAGATCGTGGGGTCGAGCCGAGGTCAGGTCAATCCAAGGACTATAAAACGGACATGTGTTGCTTCTCCGCCAACCAAGCAGCATTAAGGAGAAAGAATAACGTGTCCGAGTGGAGCGACATGTCTTCCCGTCGACTGTTGTCTTGGTGTACTAGCATTGTAAAAATCCCGCTTGGCGTGTTGGTCTAGTTCAAAACTGAAAAATGTAAAAAAATTTCGCCATGATATAGTTGACAAATTGTTAATTTAGCGCTAAGCATTAATCATTCCCTCAAGTAACGATTTAAAATGCTTCCTGCGCTAAAATGATTGGTTTGGTAATTAATAGTTAAACAAATGGATTAGGGAGTTATAGTGCTTAACGCCACTTTCAACAATATTTCAGTTATATCGTGGCGCTCAGTTTTATTGCTGGAGGAAACCGGAGTCACGGATAAACTTGATCACATAATAATATATCGTATACAGCCGGCCATGAGCGAAATTCAAACTCAAAACTTTAGTAGTCATAGGCACTGATTACAAAAGTAGATGGCAATCTAACTACTATACGATCACGGCGGCCCTACTACATATATAGAGTAATGTATAACTGTATTCCCCTCCTTTGGGGGATAAAACATACAATCCAAAGTAAGAATTTGTTTCAATGAAAATATACATACAACAGAAATGTAGTTGCAATAATATTAGTTTGTTGGACAAAAATGCAGATTTTGTATATAAATGTAACAATGTTCTAGAAAAGAATAGTTTGTTATATTTATCGAAATCAAAGTCAGTGTGACAAGATAATAGCCAGATTGTTAGTTCATCTTCAGACATGTCGTCTAGTGTGCCACTAAATGCTATAGGATTAACGCAGATAAGAAGAGTTTGAAGATGCCAAAGGGGTAATCAGAATTGGTAAATCGAAGCACAGACAAAACAATGGCCAGACACAAAAGGACAAACACAGGTCTACAAAGCTCTACACAAAAAACTGAAGATCAAGCAGCACGAACCCCACTAAAGCCCGGGGTTAATTCAGGTACTCCGGAAGGGTAGACAGTTCCTGCTCCACTAGTGACACCTGTCACTCCACATTTCATTTCTATTGTCCAGAATTGAATCACAAGATTTCAAGACATGCTTTACTGTGTAACTATAAAGGCGCCCATATTTATCACAAGTAAGTTGGTATTGATTTTTTACGGTCACAACACAAATGTCGTATACTGTTTTTTAGTTTATGGTGTTTAACGCAACTTTCAACAATATTTCAGCTATATCGTGGCGGTCAGTTTTATTGGTGGAGGAAACCGGAGTACCAGGAGAAAAGCACTGACCTGCCGCAAGTCACTGAAAAGTTTATCACAAAATGTTGTACACCTCACCCTGAGAGGAATTCGAACTTACAACATCAGTGGTGATATGTACGACTGCATGGGTAGTGGTACATCCAACTACTATTAGATAAAATATGTGAGTGGTTTTCTCCGGGTACTACGGTTCCCTCCACCAATGAAAATGACCGCCACATTATAACTGAAATATTGTTGAAAGTGGCAACAGCATAACTCTAACCCTATAAAAAAAAACATAATTTAGGGCATGCATTGTATTATGGCACCAATAACACTGGGGGGAAAGCGGTTGTTCGTAACTTCAGTTACGTACCGCCCAATATGGCGGATGTTGACACCGGTAGTTTTAATTTATCTCAAATACTATTAATCAATAGCATTTCTTGTTGGTAAAAATGATAGATTTTCTGTATATTATCTGGAACAACATAAATATTATACGTTCGTGAAAACAAATGACGAAATAATGGTTTAAAATGACTTACAAAATATCACGACGAAGTAACTTCAATCTGAAAAATTCAAAGACGTTCGTAACTTACTTTACGGCCGTACGTAACTTGCTAATGATTTATTTGTTAAGGTACAAACTCACATTTCATACTAAAATAATTTGTCATACATATAATGTACTATTGCCAAGAAATGATTGTATTAAATTTGTATTTCAGTTTAATTTGAGAACTTGTACAAATCATATGTAGAAAATTGAAAAAGCAAAATACCTCGTAAGAAATATTGCAAACATAATTAATAATTATTACCACATTTTTATTCAATATTCTTAAAAGGCACGCGACTAGTGTCAGTCTCTACCTTAAATGTATAAGGAAAGCTTTTTGGTAAAACGATGTGAAAAGTGACAAAACATAGTGTGTTTATATAAATGAGCTTGCTCTATATTTCACCTTTTTCGGGACATCGGGTGAAATGACGCAAGAGACGTACACTTTAATAGTTGATATCAATGTCCCCCCCCCCCTTTTCAACTTGAATTTAGTTGATATAAATGCTCCCCCCTTCGACTTCAATTTAGTGTGATCATTTCACTTGTTGACCATGTTTACATAGAAAATATTTATTTTTGTCAAGTATATAATAAATTATTATTATTATTATCTTTGATATGGTGCTGACACTTAATTTTAAAATTGGTGATATGGTTTTGAAGTTGAGAATTTTATATCATACCTTTGAAAGCAGACTTTCTGCCAATAGGACTACTCTCTAAATTTGCCACGAGTCCTTTTGAAGCGCAAAAAGCGGTTTATTTCGTCTACAGACTGAAAACGAGATAAAAAAGCTGCATTCTTTTAGGCTTTACGTTATACTTCAGATAAATACACATACAGCATGGACACTCTTGTTGTGGTAAGTACGACGTTAGGCTTTACGTTATACTTCAGATAAATACACATACAGCATGGACACTCTTGTTGTGGTAAGT
>MJUT01032316.1:66444-80461 GCA_002080005.1 Gigantidas platifrons
ACAGCATGGACACTCTTGTTGTGGTAAGTACGACGTTAGGCTTTACGTTATACTTCAGATAAATACACATACAGCATGGACACTCTTGTTGTGGTAAGTACGACGTTAGGCTTTACGTTATACTTCAGATAAATACACATACAGCATGGACACTCTTGTTGTGGTAAGTATGACGCTGTCCGGTAAGGTCGTACACCTAGGACTTATACTTCTTTAATAATCTGACTTTCTTACATCAAATTTTCAAAAGATAGATTTATATTTTAATGATATATGATATATAGGTATCGATCTATCATAGACTGAACTCCGAAGTTCGATCCCTAACTACACATGTGAGTCGTCTATAAATCTATCGACAAGTAAATTGTTACAGCTCCAATGTTTGTCCAACAAGAACATTTTTCAATAGAATTGTAATGGGAGTTGCAATATATAAAATATTTTTGAACATGTTCATAAAAAAATAAGAGCTTTCGATCAGATTTCGATTTTAAGTAAACATGAAGTTTCTGAGATATTCTGCAGACGATGTTGTGAAAAATTTCAGATTATGATCAATTAAGTTGAAAGAAAGGGGTTTCTGGATGAACGGTCTTACTGGACACAAAGTATGACACATGTATATACCAGTAATTTACAGTTGTTTTATGATTAACTAATTAATATTTGTTGAAATAGATAAAAATGTCATGTCTTGTTTTAACACATTTTTAAATGATTGAATTTGGAACATTAGACCAAAGACTTCAAAAAGTTTAAGTCTGTAACGTATATTTGTTCTACAGTCTTTAAATTTTAAGTAGCATGTGATGCGGACGTCTTCTGAAAGTTACGAACCGCCGCCACATATAGCATTTCAAGTTATGAACGTCTATTACTAAAGTTAAGTGCTTCTTCGTGATATTTTGTAAGTCATTTTAAACCATTATTTCGTCATTTGTTATCACGAACGTATATTTGTGTTGTTCTAGATAATATACAGAAAATCGATCATTTTTACCAAGCAGAAGTGCTATTGATTAATAGTATTTAAGATAAATCAAAACTACCGGTGTCACCATGCGCCATATTGGGCGGCACGTAACATAAGTTACGAACAGCCGCTTTCTCCCAGTGAATAAGTACTAATACTACTATCCAAAATTTCTCAATGTATGTCTTGGAATCTGTGATCTTACGTGAAAGGTACAAAATGTACCAGGTGTCTTGTTAGATAAATCTCTGTAGGAGAGACATATATAAAAAATAAAATGTAGGTCTTCTCTGAATTGAATCTTATAATGTCATGATATTTTTTTTAATCAATAAATGAAGCAAATACGTATGAAAATGTAAAAAATATAAAGAAAATCTTCGAAGCTATGTTCAGAAAATCTATAACATTTTCATTGAAATGTTGAAGTTGAAAACCTACATATATACATTACATTAATATTGTTTTTATCCTGCAAATTTAGGTTAGGTAGTGTTGTTTTTTTAATTTAGAAAAATAAATATTCCTCAAACCTTTCGTGGGCCCCAAAGTAAGTCTTGAAGCTGTATTCGTATATTATACAAAATACAGCACACCTGTATTCGACACAGGTTATTTGCTTACTAGAGTGCTCATTGCAGGATAAACAGTGATATTATGATAGTATTTGTTGTATATTAAATCGTTTAAAGTAGAATAAGTTAGATGTTTTTATATGTCTACGTTTGATTGGAAATAAACCATGACAAATTTATTTCAACTTGTGATTTAAATGAATAGTTTTTATTCTGTACAGTGACTGGCAACAGGTCATTGATTTTCCTCCGCCAATAACACTGACCCCCAGAATATAACTGAAATATTGTTGAAAATGGCATTAAACTCCATAACCCTATATATTTTCAAGATTGTTTAAGGTTTATGGTAAGGGTTATTAACAAGAATCATCCACAAGTCACCACACAGAAAACTAAAGATTGATCAACACAAACACTGTTAAAACACAGACGAACTCATGTGCTCTATATTGTTGTTTAAAGGCACATGGGAATCTGTTCCGGATTTACCATTGTGCTTAGTTGTGCTCAAGTACAGGGCCTCGTTGGCCAAACATTTTTTTACTATGCAATTTTACAGAGTACATGTTTGACCTAATATAACGTAATATTTTAACTATTCCTAAATTTCCTGGATATGTAGGCCTACCGGGCCTACCTCCTTCCGGGCCCAAGTAAGGGGCCTCATAACTTAACTAGCACATGGCCTCATTTGTCCTTAATCCGGCACTGATGAGAAGTATTATAGCTGGCTATTATTCATTACGAAAACAAGTAGTGCTGGAATGGGCAGTTTCGATTACCTTAAAAAAAAAGAGAGAACCAAATGGACAGGAGTAGTATGTATAAAGGGTGGCTGTGCACATGGAGGGTCTAAATCGATGGAGGGATGAATCATTCCGGGAAAAACTGACGTGCTATACCATACGTCATATGACAACACATGTAACGGAAGTGTTACATGTATGACATTACCGGTGTACATGCTATAACACGGAATTTTTTTCCGATAGGATTGAAAAATTGTACCTTGTGATGGGATACTAACGATCACTTCTAACAAACAGCTGCTCATTATTATTAAGAGCTGCTGTGAATTGTATTTACATTCAAGAGGGGGGGTGGGTTCTCCATACAATTTTCATTCACTTACGTAGATTTCTAAGAGTGCATAAACGTTAAGAGAACAACGAAGGGGGAATCAAAAACGAACAATCCAGAGCAACTGGCATCATAGGGTACACAAGACGAGGAAAAACAAAAACATAACACAATATGTGATGGACATTACTATACGCAAACAAACACAAATAACGTAAATAAGGCATGAACCCCCACCCCCTTTAAAAACAACTGCAGGTAAAGACGAGTGAGCTGTGTACGTGATTAATCATATACAGCCCCGGCCTCCCGTTTAAGAAGGGTTGTACCCTACATCTGGCAACTAAAATTCGGTATATTATAAGTTCAAAAAGAGAAGAATAGTCTTAAAATCGAAAAATCGGAATTATCTAACTTGATCTCTAGATATTCATAAGATGCATAACTTTATAAATTAATTTCAGAGTCACATGTCATTAAATACGTGTTTTGATTGGTTTAAAAATTTGAGGTTATTTTCGTATGTACTGAATCTGAAAATAGACGTCGTTCCCAAGGCGTCGCGTGCCTTTGTCATCGGGCGATTTTCTTTAAATGAGGCACCTTTGGGGTTATTTAAATTTATTTCCGATTATTTGCCTTTTTTGAAAAAAATAAATATACTTTTCAATATCATAACAAAAAAAGTTTGAATTAATTTATAAGGATTGATCGAAATACATTGTTCGGTTCATTCGAAATACCTTCAATCAGGTTGTACACACTCTTGCGTAACACGCTACGAGGGTAATACGGTGTGTATAACCTGATTTAGGTTATTTCTTCATGAACCGAACAAAAATTGCGATAAATCCTTAATTATATGCCTCGACTGTCATATCGGCAACAAAAACGCAAACACGGTAGATGACCATCCTCGCATTTCAAGCTTAATGTAGAATGGTTCAGTGAAGGAGACACTGTTAAAAACTATTATCCATATTTGTGAAATTGAAATCATTGTTAAATGACTAATGTTAATACACCTCGGCAAAATTGTACTTCGCACTAAAATGACAGCAATTGTATACTTTGTCTAATGGATTGTAGAAATGTTCCAACGTGTGGTAATTGTTATTTTTCACTGTCTTTATATGTGCATTGCTATTTTATATTAGAAATAAGAATAGATAATAAAAAAAAATATTCAAAGAACTAGAAAATGATTAGCTTTCTAAGATTATAAAGAAATACCAGACAGTTTACTTGACATGTTTTAAGACAATGACGTGTGTTATACCTTTATTCTCCCTTTTTATATATTTATAATGTTCGCTATTTATTAACATTTCTTAACAAGTCTCAGTGTTGTAAAACAAGGAGCGGAGGTATTGATGCTGCTGTTGTAGTCTGACCATCACTTTCAACTTTGTAATGGTGAGTATATTTTTTTCTACATATACGATCAAAAGTCCTTTTAATTGATTTAGGACTAGTGTTATGATGCTTAGCGCCACTTTCAACTATAATTAAGCTATATCGTGGCGGTTATTTTTATTGGTGGAGGAAATCGGAATACCCGGAGAAAACCATCGACCTGTCGTACTCACAACTTTAGCGGCGATATGTACTAACTGGACGGGTAGTAGTAAATCCAACTACCATACGATCACAACCACTTAATAGATTCAAGATTAACACAATCTCGCCAAGTGGTATTTATCAGTATGGACGAACTGTCTCCGCAACTGAATACTGTCTAATATTGTTAGTGTGACGCCAAACACTCGATGACGTCACCGATAAAACAATAACGTCATTTGTGACGCCACACTCACGATGACGTTACCGATAAAAACAATAACGTCAGTTGTGACGCCAAACACACGATGACGTTACCGATAAAAACAATAACGTCAGTTGTGAAGGTGTAGACATATATTTCTGAAGCTGTCGTTACTCTATTGATTTACAAGTCTTCTTTACCACTAGTTGTTTGTAGGAAGGATCAAGTCTTATTTGTATTGTTTGCTTTTATTGCGCTTAGTGGTGTTCTACGACTTAATAAGTAAGATGGCGGATATCATAAAACAGACAGGAACTACTTAATTTTCGCGTGCACCTGCGTTCATACCAATGTTGTCAGATTATCCATTCTTGATTGTCCCGACGGGGGAAACAAAATGGAGAAGGAACTGATTACCCTTCCGGAACACCTGAGTTCATCCCTGTTTTAGTGGGGTTCGTCTTACTCGATCTTCAGTTTTCTGAGTAATGTTTTGTAGATCGGTATTTGTCCTTTTTTCTGTTGGTCATTGTATTGTGTATTGACTTCTGAATACCATTTTGCTATCTTCAAACTTATTTTTCTAGCATAAAGATATGCAAATGTACGAGAAAAATAAATAACTATATACAGAGTGGCAGAATTGATGTAGGGTTAAGGTGTTTAACGCCGCTTTCAATAATAGTTCAGCTATATCGTGACTACCAGTTTTATTGGTGGAAGAAACCAGGACTGGGTTGCACAAACCTCAATTAAAGATAAGTCTCACTTAAACCTTAAGTGTAAATTAATTATATGTACATTTCAAGTAATCTTAAGGGTCAATTAAGTTTTAATTGACACTTAAATTTAATTACGGTTTCTGCAACCAGGTTCCCGGAGTAAAACACCGATCTGTCGCAAGTCACTGACAAACTTTATCACATAATGTTGCATCAAATAAACCTCGCCATGAGTGAGATTCGAACTCATAACTTTACTGGTGATAGACACCAATTGCATATGTAGTTGTAAATCCAACTACCATACGATCACGACTACGACGGACCCCACAGCATTCAATGTTTAGCAACGCCATAATATATATTATTGTGCTTGTTCATAATAATTATTTATTGGATTTTCGTGGACTATATTTTTGTACGGCTTGTCTTCCGGCAAACAATTTAAGAAGAATTTCTACTACCTACTTACGAGGTTACTGGATGGGTAGCGAGAATGGCCGAGTAGTTCCAATTGGGTCCACGGCCAGGCTTTCTGTATTATAACCTGACAACCCCTTATCCCTCTTTATTAGCCACTCGGGGATGCTCTGATTAGCTCTGTTTGAGCCACGGGAACCTTCACCAGTAACAAGTCGGCATATTTAAAAATAATCATATCACAATAATTTTCATTAGATATATTTTAGGACATAAAATAAATTAATTTCATTAAAAACATAAATATGTTGCGGCAGCAACATCTGTAAATGCTTACCACCCTTCTGATTGCATACAACTAACGCACTATATACTAATTGAGTTGTTACCATTTTTGCAGGTGTCAGCGTAGGTCAATTTTTAAAGCAAGTCAAAGGAAAATATGACGTCATCAAATACAAGGGATGAAATAAACGCCAGTCAAATTTAAATGAATACATAGAAAATATTATGTCATAAACTGCAAGCAGTGAAATTAACGTCAATAAATTTTCAAATGATATCGACAGGAAATATGACGTCATCAACTACAAGGAGTGAAATCGACGCCAATCAAATAAAAAATAAAATAAATTGAAAATATGACGTCAGCACTTGCAAGGACTCAAATCAACGCCAGTCAAAATTAAATAAAAACAATAGAAAATATGACGTCATTAGCTATAATGAATGAAATCAACGGCAGTCAAAGTTAAATGAAATAAATTGAAAATATGACGTCATTAACTACAAGGAGTGGTGTCACCGACAGCGATGCAAATATGACGTCAGAAAATATAACAAGGACGCCATTGAGTTCTGTAACAAGTAACTACAACAGAAACACGGTCATTGCTACCTTAATCTTTATGCCACTGTGTACAGTCACATTCGTCCTCAATTTACTCGCACTTATACTATTGAAGCGTAAAAGAAGGTTAAAAGAAAGCAAATTTTATTGTCTTCTGCTGTGTCTTAGTGCCAGTGACGTCATATCAAGTATGTCGTGTTTTATTCTGGTTGGCCAAGTTTTTCTGCACGTTAGAAATATCAACTTGCCGTATATTTGTTTTGGTGCTACCATGGTGACATCTATAACAATAACATTTTCGTTGATTCAGGTCCTGTTTATTTGTCTCGAAAGACTTCTAGCTACTGTTTCGGTTACTAAGACAAACCAATGGACGGGGAAATTTAGTTTATTATATGGGATAACATTATTGTGTACAACAATCTACAACGCATGCGTATTCTTTTCATATGGAGATGTAAACAGTAACTCATGTAGACTCAGAGATATCTTCCACGGGAGTTACCGGAAGTATCAGTTTCATATGACGTCAGTTCAGTTTACGTTATATTGTAGCGTTGTGGCAATGTATTCAATCATCATACGACGTCTACAAAAACGAATGAAACAAGTAAAAGCAATAAATGACGAACTTGCACTAAATACTGTTGTTACAATTACAACACGTGTCGGGAATGAAAATCAAGAAGAAACAACCAGCGAGGACCATAGACAACCAAGGAGCATAGTACTATCTGAAATACCGCATGGTTCCAAATGTCGCATGATCCGCTTCAAGAAATCCATACTTACTGTTGGTGTCGTTATCATATTCGTATCTCTCAGCAGTTTACCCTGTGTCCTTGCCAATATGATATCCGCCATTACGAACGGAACGGTAATATCTCCGCAGTTACTAGAGTTCACCAATAATCTGATATTTGTTAATCCATTGCTTGATCCAATCGTTTATGTTCTAAGAATCAGAGAATTTCGTCACATGCTCAAGTGTAAATGTTAGTTCATTGGTGTTTAGCGTGTCACTACATTTGTCGGCGATATTGTATCTGTCAGACAATTGTCAGCGATATCGTCATTGTCCAGACAGCTACCAGTATTATCGATATCTGTTCTATCAGTGCATTTGTCCGCGATATCTTCACTGTCAACCATTTATTAGCGATTTTATTGGTGGTAGAAAAAAAACCAAGGATATAAAGAACGCAACTATGGATACCATCGACCGTGGACTCGTATCAATAAATCTTAACATAGTGGGTGTGATGGAGTGGAAACACGCCAGTGGTCTAAAGACAAATTAAACGTTAGATAAAACTGGAGGGGCAATTAACAATGGACAATCCACACATACTGGCAACATTGAGTACACAAGACACAGGACGACGACAAAAGTTAGTGAATCATTCTTTTTGCAGTACATTAGATTAATCGTTGATTTTTTTTGATTTAATGATTTTTTGGTGTTTAACGCCACTTTCTTTGAGCAATATTTCAGCTATAGCATAGCGACTAGCTTAAGTGGTGGAAGAAGCCGGAGTACCCGGGAAGAACCACCAACCACGGACAAACAACTGGTAACAGCTGAGTTTTTTGTAATTTACAAAGCTGGGTGCGAACACATGCCGTTTTGGTGATAGGCTTGTATGAGTTGTTAAGGTAATCCAACAACCTAACTCATTGAGCCACCCGGGGCCTAATAAATCATTGATATCTGGTTTAGTTCACAAGACGTTCTTCTGGAACAACATTCATCAGGTAAGCACAGTCAAACGATTGGAAAACCAAACAATCACAAGTCTTTGGAAGCAAATAAACGAAAGGGCATAAACAGGATAGTCAAAATTGGCTACGGTCACCTATGTCTGAGGAAGGAGAACCTTAGTTTTAATACTAATTTCATTTTAAAGCATATTCATAGAGCATCGATTTCCAGTGCCATTTTGTCGTGTTCCTTTTTGCTCTTAATGATTTGAGGTTATAAATGTTGTTCATTTTGTTGATACCTTAGTGAAATTGTTGATTGTCACTGACTAAACTTTCTTTTCACAACAAAAATAATTGTTTTATAAAATATTTGTATTTTGTTTTTGTTTTTGTTTCTTAACTTGCAGTTAAATAAATAATCTGTGATCATGAATGTGTAATATCTGTCTAATCCTTACGAGAAAATTAAACCAAACAGTGATAGAATTAGATCTTTGAGCTGTCAAATTTTTGTTCTTCCCTCGACGGGATTTGAGCTCACACCATTGATGCACTGCAGCACCAATCGCTTAGCATTATGTTCAGCGCCCTAGACCACTCGACCACATCTGCTATATAAAATATATAGCTTCAATAGTCGAAGTGTTACCTTGTCTCGTAATGGAAATCTAGAGATAGACATAAGACATGTGTCTAAGCGTGTTATAATTTTAATTTCCTCTTCATTAATGAAAACAAAATCAATTCGCTGACATCCTTTATAACATTAAATTATTTGGCTTTCCAATCTTTCGATTTTGAGCGTACCTGATGATGGTTATTGCAGAAACGCGTCGTGTGCACTAAATTTTATATCTACGTTTTTTATTGGTTAGAAAATATATAAACTTTTTATTTACTAATATTTATTTATAATTTCCAGCGTTTACAATATTAAGCAAATTTATTCAGCATTAATTGTAATTATTATCTACATTCTATAACAACTTTATCTCATTAGCATACAAATAAATATTAAAAAATCAAGCATATGCACATTTAATTTTCAATATAAAAACTAATATATTGTACTACCTTGGTAGTAATATTCTCTAAAAGATGTCTTGAGGATCATTTAAATATTATGAAAATAGTAAAGGTGGAGATTTTCTACCTGTATAACTCCTGTTTTTTTGCAATCGCAAAAATGCATTTATATAAAAGAAAAATTAGTTATTATGTAAAATGTGAGATAAAACATTGTCGTGGGTATTCTGAACGAGTCGAAGAAATTTAAGAGTTGTTTTTTCTTTTAAATAATAAGTTCACATTGCAAAATTGAATACCTGTTTCGAATTGCACAATGCAACGTCTTCTACCTTGCATTAGAAACTTCAAAAAGGTAATAAACAAAATTGGATCAGATGTTGAAAGAAGATTGCTTGATTTTCGTTTCATATTTTTAACATTTATAAATATTTCCCATAATCTACCATTAAATACGGAAGGGTGTTCCTTTTGAACATGATAATAGTGTTATTCTTCTTTTGCTTGAACGGTTCAATTTCCTACCACTGTCTTGAAATAGAAAATGCTCTATTGTACCGAAAATCTATACCACTGACAAGATACAATGATTATATATTAGTAAAAAAAAACATATATAATATCATACATGTAATGTCAAGAAATGAGGCGATACATTCATCTATTGCCAAGTCTTCACCACGTGATTTGTCGTTAATTACTTGCTTAGGAACAATTAAATATTGATATCTTTGAAAAAGAAACAAATATTTCTGTATGTACATTCTTTCTTGCAGGAACATAAAATAATGTTTTAAAACGTATCAGTTGATTGGAATATTGATGCGAAACAAATTCTTATTTTCCATTTTCAATAGTTTAAACGATAAACGGATAATTCATTGGAACTTGCAACTTTTAAATTATTATTCGGCTTTCCAAGCTTTTAACGTTGAGCGTACCTAGCGTAGTGTGTGATAAATTAGATACCTACATTGTAATACATATATACAATAATGACATAAACATAAATCCTTTTATTTGATGTTTGGTGTTTAACATAATTTTCAACAATATTTCAGCTATATCATGGCGACCATTTTTAGTGGTGGAGGCAGCCGCAGTACCCGGAGAGAACCACCTACCATGGACAAGCAACTATCAAACCTTATCACTTGCGGCTGCGAATCGAGTGCACCCTTTTTTGTAATTTACAAAGCTGGGCGCGAACCCACGCCGTATTGGTGATATGCTTGTATGAACTGTTTGATCCAACGACATAACTCATTGAGCCACCCGGTCCCCTATGTATCCTTAGAAATCTATTACAATATGACAATTGAGTGAAATAGTAACCATGTTACAACGGAATGTACACGCACGGTCTTGCAGCGACTAGAAATCATGTTTTATGACAGATATTTCCAGGAGAACAAAATCCATTTCCATTGTCATTAGTCTTCCTGGTAAACAGATGTGTTGCTATTCAAAGTATGACACACAATACTATCGAGGTCCTAACACCAATTCTCTATGGTATCAGGGCCCGGGTGGCTCAGTAAATTAGGTAGTTGGATTACTTAATAACTCATACAAGCTTATCACTAATACGGCGTGAGTTCGCACCCGGCTTTGTAAATTACAAAAAAGTATGCACTCGACTCGCAGCCGCAAGTGATAAAGTTTACCAGTTGCTTGCCCGTGGTCGGTGGTTCTCTCCGGGTACTACAGCTTCTTCCACGACTAAAACTGGTTGCCATGATATAGCTCAAATATTGTTGAAAGTGGCGTTAAACACCAACATCCAAATCAATCTATGGTATCATAAGGCTGTTCTTGCTCTACAGGACTTCTGTCTACATTATGTGTTTGATCATACGGCTGTTCTTGGACTGCAGGAATGGTATCTACATAATGCGTTTCTGTGTTGTGAACCCCTACAACGATGAAGGTGTTAGATATTATAATTGACTGTGGTATAATTGTAGAGATATATCCTATATACTTGTATGAAGAGATTGGAGATACCAATGTGGTAATCAGAATCCGTAAAGCATAGGACAGACAACACAATGACCATGCGAAAATGGATAATTGGAAAAACAACTATCTACAAATCTCTATGCAAAAAACTAAAGATCAAGAAACACAAACCCCCTTAATAACCGAGGGTGAACTTGTGTGCTCCGGAAGTGTGAGGAATTCCTGCTCCACAAGTGGCACCAGTCATGTTACTCTAGTTTCAAACCCGGTGTAGCTTATATGATACACACACCACGCTATTCGTGATATACACCTAAAGTTGGCGTTGAATACCAATTAATCAATCAATCAATCGATCAATCTTATATGATAAAGTATAGACATGTACTGTGTGTACATAATTATCGATTTTTGGATTAACAAGGTTAGTTGTTCTTTTAAGGGAGTCTGTTTTTTAGGGGAGTCTGTTTTTAGGGGAGTTTGTTTTTTAGGGGAGTCTGTTTCATTTTTTTTAATTACGCAGTTATGAACTTTATATTTGAATTAAATTGTTGAATTTATCAGAATACCACGTTACTAAATATCATAAAAGAAACTAACTTTCAAGACAGGAATGTCAGTGAGACATGTAGCTAAAGAAACACTAAACATATTGACCCTCAACAATTCAAAGCTAAGTTACCTGCAATTACCTTTAGGTAAAAAATAGGCTTACCAATATTTGAAGAATGGCTAGCGAATGTAACACTGTCCAATTCTCTCACAGTCTGACTCTGGTGTTGTCTTTTCTTTTTTCTATATCTAAAGTAAAAATAAGATATAACGTTTTTATTTTTTTTTATTTTTATTATCTACATAACAATGTTTGTGTCTGTAACAAGCTACACTTTATATCACAGTCAGCTTTTGTCATTGTACTTTTGCTTTGTTTTAGAGTTTAACATGTGACATAAGATTGGTTGAGTTCATCCCCGGTCTTTCTGTTGCTCAATATTTATCTTTTTGTGTAGTGCTTTGCATATCATTGCTTACTTCTTTTCATTTGGCATATTAATACCCTTTGGTATCTCCTGATTACCCCTTCGATATCTTCTAATTTCCCCTTTGTACCATTTGATAACTCTTTAATGTAATTCTTTATTTATGTCATGAGGATTACATAACAGCCAGAGGCTACTAGTAGCTCTCCTCAATTTGATAACTCTTTGATGTCTTCTAATTACTCCTTTGTTTTTTTTCAGATTACCCCATTGATATCTTCTGATTACGCCCTTGGTATCATTTGATCACTCCGTTGGTATCCTCAGATCACTCCGTTGGTATCCTCAGATCACTCCGTTGGTATCTTCAGTTCACTCCTCTGGTATCTTCTGTTTACCCCTTTGGTATTCTCTGATTACGTCTTTGATATCTTCTTATTCCCTCGTTGATTTTGATTACCCCTTTTGTATCTTCTGATTACCACCTTTGTTATCTTCTGATAAACTCTTTGTTATCTTCTGATTAACTCCTTGCTATTTTCAAAGGTTTTGTGTGATTGTCATTGAAATTGCCGATCATTTGTTATTTACTTACCAAGTCATAAACTTGAATTACCAAGATATGATAATCTGAGAAATATAATTAAATTCGATGGTGTTCACCGATTTACCCAACAAATTCCTAGGATATAACTGGAATATAAATTGTCGTGGTTCTTCGCAATAATTATAATACATTGTACAAAATGTTGAATTTAAGCAAAAACATTTGTTTGTTGCTATATACATGAACAATGTCAAGGAAAATATATCCTCTTCCTAAGAGATGTTGAACATATGCAGAATATTAAAATGATAACGAAGCTGTCAGATTACCTCATTGTAGCAAAGACAATAACAGCCACTAAAGCTGTAGCAACGAAGGTTCCAACCCCTGTATATACTGCAGTATAATTGTCAGCTGACTTTGGAGCGACTGTAAGAAGAAATGCATGAGTGTGTAGATGAAATAAACCCATAATGTAAACGTATTTATTTTAAATCTTGACACATGCATGATGACACGTTCAGCTATTAAATATTTCACGATTGTCATTACGAATTGATCGATGAATACGGAATTCCAGTGACTCAAATGACGTCATATTGGTTATGTGCCAAAGTCGTCAATAACATTTCGCGGAATTTTTTCAGTTTGCAATCGTATGTGTATTCACCGTAACACAACAAGGGACGCAACCACCACACCTATAGTTGTGTAAAAGTAGTTCCGGCGGGAATACAATGATATTTCACATGTGAAATACCATAATTTATTTCATGGATAAATCCCCGTAATTCACACCTATCTTTATAATAAATATTTGTTTTCTACAATTTGAAGATGCCAAAGGGATAATCAGAAACAGACCGTCAATCAAGCATATCTGATGACAATTTTAGCATTGCAATATTTCATGATTGCCATCGATGAATACAAAATTCCAGTGACTCAAATGACTGCTGATCAATATCCCAACAAGAGCAACACGACTGATGCCACTGCTGAAGCAGGAACTGCTTACCCTTCCGAAGTTCACACAAGCTGTTAGTAATGCTCAATCTTTAGTTTTCTGTTTAATGTTTTGTTGTTCATTGCTGGTCTTCCTCTTTTTTGGTCATTGTATTGTCGGCCCCAATTCTATAAACGGCTTCTGATGTCTCCCTTGATATCTTCAAACGGCACTACTTCAATCGAGAACTTTTAAAGCATACCAATGTCACTGTTCTTGTGTTGATATAAGTACTGTATACCTGATGAATGTTTACAGCATGGACCCATTAATGTTACGTTGTTTACACTATAAACCCATCAACATTTCGCTGCTTACAGTATGGAGCCATTAAGCTTACTTTGTTTACATCATGGGTTCATCGATATATGTTGTTTAAAGTATAGGGCCATCAAACTTAC